>QZWT01000219.1:0-20235 GCA_004114315.1 Cochlonema odontosperma | reverse complement strand
TGCCGCACCTTATGCCGCACCTCATGCCGCTATTGTCTTCTCTGCCTCCTTCTCTCCCTCCTCCCTTCATACAGACGGCCAAACAGGTGCTGGCAAATCCTACTCCATGGTTGGCTACGGCGAGGACAAAGGCCTCATCCCCCTCACCTGCCAAGAGCTGTTCGAGCGCATTGACGAGAATGTCGATGACAGCGTCATCTTCACCGTGGAGGTGTCCTACATGGAAATCTACTGTGAACGCGTGCGAGACCTGTTAAACCCCAGCAATAAGTCAAACCTGAAAGTGCGCGAACACCCCACCTATGGGCCCTACGTGGAGGATCTGTCGAAGCTTGCCGTCTCCACCTACGAGGAAATTGAGCACTTGATGGACGAAGGCAACAAGGTACGTGTGCGCGTGTGCGCAGTCGCTGTGTACCAACATCCCCGCTCGCCTGCGGGAACAGACACGCACGGTGGCCGCCACCAACATGAACGCCACCTCCAGTCGGTCTCACGGTGTTTTCACCCTGGTCGTCACCCAGAAACGACTGGATGCAGAAACGAAAATGGAGTCTGAGAAAGTGTCCAAGATCAGTTTGGTGGATCTGGCCGGTTCGGAACGTGCCAACTCCACAGGTGCGACCGGCACGCGGCTCAAAGAGGGTGCCAACATCAACAAGTCCCTCACCACTCTTGGAAAAGTCATCTCCGCGCTGGCCGACCAGAGTTCCAGCATGAGCAAGAAGAAGAAGAAAGACGATTTTGTCCCGTATCGTGATTCGGTATTGACATGGCTGCTGAAAGACTCGCTGGGCGGGAATTCGCGCACCACCATGGTTGCCGCTATTTCTCCGGCCGACTATGAGGAGACACTGAGTACCCTGCGCTACGCATATGCAGCCAAGCGCATTCAGAACAAGGCGGTAGTGAACGAGGATCCGAATGCGCGCATGATCCGTGAGCTGAAAGAGGAGCTGTCCATGCTGCGCGACAAATTGCAAGTATACGACCCGGAAGCAGTAGCTATCATCAAAAGCGCCGCTGGCGGCGGTCATGTCTCAACAAGCCCCGGCACGGGTGCCACTGCGAACGGTCATGCGATGATGGGGAGGAAACTGAGTCCTATGGCGCCAGAAGCGGTGCAGCTTCGAGAGCAGCTGCAGCAGACCGAGAAGCTGATGGCTGAGCTCAATCAGACGTGGGAGGAGAAGCTGCACGAGACGCACAAGATTCAGCAGGACCGTGAACGCATGCTGGAGGATCTCGGGATCGCGGTGGAAAAGGGGAAGGGAGACGGAAGTACAGGCGAAAATGCAGGTGTTGTAGCCGTCGAACGCGTGGTCAAGCAGTTCTTTCCCCAGGTCGGCGTAGACAATGGCTTGACTGGCAAAGTTGGCGTCGTTGGCGTCATATGACCAGTAGGAGTGATCGAAGGTGAAGGATTTGACGTCGGGTTTGCTGTTCGCTTCTTTGGGATCGGGTGGTTTTGTAATAATGGTCTGATCCCCTTCCATCCGGATGAGACAGTGTGCACCCCGCTCGCGTTCTAGATGGAAGGGATGGGCAGGATGAGAGGGAGGATGCGCTTGCGCTGGCTGGACGGGGGCAGACGGTACCTCTTCCATTCATCGGACGACATCGCACCACCACCTTGATGTTACCGCTCGCGCTCATTATGCTCAACTCGGATTACACACAGACGCACGCACACGGACGCGCGTATGCACGGATAGCAACGAGAAGAAGCGGCGGGGAGGGAGATGAAGGAAGCGTCGCCGACAGAAGGGGAAGCGGTGGCGGTGGTAGAAGGGCGGTGAGAGCGCAACGGGGGCGGACACGCTTTGTCGGCACGCGGTCGAATTCGCCGGCGGGAGCGGCGCGCGGACGGGCGAGGGAAGAAGTGGTGCGATGGGTATTGCAGCGACAGTCCCACCCCTCGCCGTACTGATAAAAGCAAACGATGACAAACCTCTTTGGTGGGGAAGTGTGTGGAAATGGATGTGGTGGATGTGGTGGATGTGGTGGATGTGTATAGAGTGTGGTATGTATAGAGTGTGGTGCGTGTATGCGGCATGAACGTGATGGAGGATCCTCTTCTGGAACACACGCTGCCATGTCGTGCTGGACATCTTCACGGCAGAACATACCTGCTGCTGCTACTACTGAGTGGAACACTGTGTCAACTGCGCCTTTGCCAGCACTGTGGTGGAGTGTGGTTGGATGGTGGTGCATGCGGTCTTTGATAGAAATGGTGTGCATCTACCCGCCATTAAACAGACACCAGCAGGTACAAGTGAGAAAGAAAAGGTGTGTGTCTGTATGCTGCGAACGAAGCACGAAGCACGAAGCATGCCGCACAGCCACAGCCGCAGTAATTCCACAACCAGCGCTGCAATGATGCACCATGCCAGCTGCCTCCACACTTACTCGCACGGCCATGCCACACGCATCTCACCAAGAAGCACCAGTGCCTGCCTGTGCATCACACACACATCCAAAACGTGTGACAACATGCGTTCGCACAAACACCTGCGTCGTCCGCAAAGTCATACCCAACAGACAGATGCTGTGTATTGCGTGGATCGTCACCTGACACTACACAGAGAAGCAGCATGATGGCAGAAGTGTAGCGAAAGAGGGATACGCAAGCAGAAGCAGAAGCACACCCACAAGCCATCCTTGCTTTGCTGCTGCTCATGCCGCACCTTATGCCGCACCTCATGCCGCTATTGTCTTCTCTGCCTCCTTCTCTGCCTCCTGCTCTTCCTTGCGCTTGGAGAATGCTTTCATTCTTCGCATGTAGCTGGTGTTGGGGCTATCAGTGGCGGTAGCGCAGCGGGTTGAAGCACCTACTCGTCGTATTGGCACTTTTCATACGAATGGCGCTCGTCAGTGCACCTCCACGGCAAGTACCAGTTGTCCACGCGACATCGACGCAGCGGAATGAGTTTGTGCGCACAGTTGTCACGCCACTGCATAGGCAGCCGCGCGTTCGCCATTTCTTCCTGTGTGGCCTGCATGTCAACGGCGTGTTTCGCGTGGTAGTGTGTGCCACCCGCCGATTTCTGTCGCTGCTCATCCATTCACCCGTTCACCCTTCGTTCACTCACCCGATCACACACCCGCCTGGATCGCAGTACGTGGACCATGCCAAACTATAGATATACTATCTGTACAAGCACGCGTCTGTCTATGATGCCATCAGCACCTGTGCAATCCGGTGCAATGCTTCTGCTGCCGGTGCATCCGGATACGTCTCAGAAAATGAAAGACCGTGGTCACAGCAGTAGCCTAGGGATACGGAGCATTGTCAGTTTACCAGTATGCAAACAGCTGTTACCCAATCGAGGATCAAGTGGCACACGTCCAAGAAACGGCACTCCAAACTCCTGTGCCAATGCTTCACCACCACTGCCTGTCTTAGCCGGAAATAGATGACTCTCTCCCTGTATCCCATCCTGTTCAGCACATCCACCCACACCCATCCACACTCACCTGACACTGTGGACACACAAAGCCACTCATGTTCTCCGCCACACCAAGCACAGGCAACCCCACTTTCCGACAGAAATCCAGTTCTCGACGCACATCCTGTACTGCCACTTCCTGGGGTGTGGTGACCACAACAGCACCCGTCACTTCGGAATGGCGAAGCAGTTGCACCAACGACAAGTGTTCGTCCGATGTACCAGGTGGTGTGTCCACCAGCAGCACATCCAACGCGCCCCACGCCACATCTCGCAAAAACTGCTTGATAATGCCTAGGCAGAGGATGACAGGTGCCCTCCCACGGATACAACGCCTACCTGTCTTCTTAGGACCCCGCCAAATCACCGCGTCCTCTTCCGCCTCCAGCAGAAACCCCACGCTGACCACCGCAAGATTGTCCCGTGCATACACAGGCTGCCATCCTTCTCCCGCATTGTGAAGCCGCTCCGAAGTCACGCCGAAAAGGCGTGGTGCCGACGGTCCGCATATATCCACGTCCAACACGCCCACCTCGCTGTGCTCGTTCGCTGCCAGCGCAAAAGCAAGCTGCGCGGTAAACGTCGACTTCCCCACACCACCCTTTCCCGACAGTATCAAGATTTTGCGCTTCACTGCGGACAGACGGTCTGCAATGACCAGAAGGTCTGGATCTGGGGCTTTGGGTGTTGTTGCACACACCGCTTGGTTGGGACAGCCAGCACAGGCCTGTGCCTTGCCTGCAGCCTCACTGGAAGTGCCCTGTGCGCGTGAGCATGCAGCAAGCAGGCGTGGCGACTACGGGACAATGTGCTGGCACACTCTCAGACGCGTGCTCTGGCATTGCGTGTTCTTTCTGTTTGGGCAAAATGGAAATAGCAGAAGGACGACGCCCTTGGTGAGGCCACCCGCCATGCTCTATTCTCCATCCTCTGCCCACATCTACACTCTCCGCTATCTCGCCTAGTGTTAGCCAGTGCCTGAAACCAGTGGCACACGCTGGTTTCTGTGGAACGGCAGTTGGCGGCGCCTTCTTTCACCGGGGGGGCGGTGGCCCACCGATCGCTTATTGCACGGTGACTGTTAAAAACACAGTCACACGGTCTACCATTGAGATGTTGCACGCCCGTCGCCAATGTTGGTCGCTGTTTCAGCGCTCAGCAAGGTAAATGCAGAGACTGATTCATTGGCGTCACACGCATCTACAGACAGCTGCGTACGCAAGCGGTGCTGCGCTCGTCCACGCCTTCGCTCTACACCTTTACCGATGAGGAGCAGCTGCTGAAGGAAACAGTAGCGCGTTTTGCCCAGGAACGCGTGCTGCCACGCGTGTCCGACATGGACGAGAAGGAAACCCTTGATCCCGCCGTGCTGAAGGGAATGTTTGAGCAGGGTGTGAGTGGGCATGCTGCGCATACACGCGTCTCTCCTCTGCCTTTCTCATCCTTCTCATCCTGTTGCTGCTGCTGTTGCTGTTGCTTCACTTCAGCTCATGGGAATCGAGACGGAAACAGACTTTGGCGGCTCCCAATCGTCGTTCACTTCCGCCATCCTCACCATCGAAGGTAGCTGCTTGCATTGTTGCCCACTCATAGTGTGACCATTGCAGAACTCGCCAAGGTCGATCCGTCCGTGAGTGTGGTGTGTGATGTGCAAAACACGCTTGTCAATACGCTGTTTCGCATGTACGGCACGCAAGCACTTAAGGAGAAATACCTGTCCAAGCTCACCACCGACACTGTGACATCCCTGCTGGTAGACACTGTCACTCACCACCGCCGTCATTAGGTCGGTTGCTTTTGTCTGTCGGAAGCAGGATCTGGCAGTGACGCCTTTGCGTTGCAGTCTCGTGCCGAGCTGCGTGGGGATCACTATGTGCTCACCGGAAGCAAGATGTGGATCACCAACTCCATGGAAGCAGACATCTTCCTTGTCTTCGCCAATGTCGATCCCTCTAAAGGCTACAAAGGCATCACCTGCTTTGTGGTGGAGAAGGACTGGGGTGTGCAAATCGCCAAAAAAGAGAAGAAGGTAAGCGCATACACTCGCACTCCTTCACACACATCCTCTCTCTCTCTCTCACTCTCACACACACTCTCACACACACTCTCACACACACTCTCATCCACAGCTTGGCATTCGTGCATCCAGCACATGCTCGCTCACGTTCGATGAAATGCGCGTGCCAGTCGAGAACGTCCTGGGTGAGGTTGGGCGTGGATACAAGTACGCCATCGAGATCCTCAACGAAGGTCGCATCGGAATTGCCGCACAAATGCTCGGCTTGGCGCAAGGTGTGTTCGATCACACCATGCCGTATCTGAAGCAGCGGAAACAGTTCAACAAACCAATCGCTGATTTCCAGGTACACACGCTCCCCCCTCCTCCCTCCCCCTACTTCTGGCACACGTCTCACATCACTGCGTCTAGGGCATGCAATTCCAATACGCGCAAGTAGCCATGGAAATCGAAGCCGCACGGCTGCTCACCTACAATGCTGCGCGTTTAAAGGAGCAGCATCGACCTTTCATCAAGGAAGCAGCCATGGCGAAACTCTTTGCTTCACAGGTGGCCGACCGTACAGCGAGCAAGTGTGTCGAGTGGCTGGGCGGCGTTGGATTCACGCGCGAGTTCCCGGTCGAGAAGTTCTACCGTGACTGCAAGATTGGTGCGATCTACGAGGGCACCAGCAACATCCAGCTGCAGACGATTGCCCGCATGGTCTCCGCAGAATACCACTGACACACGCTCGCAGAAGGAAGGCATGAAAAAAGGATGTGGATGAATAAAGCTAGCGCACAAACGCTACTATTTGACAAAAGTCAACAAGATGCGAGGCACACATTTCCTCGTCGCTCTCTGTCTATAAAACCGCATTTCTCCTATACATTTATGTGACCTTGCTCTTTGTTGGTTGGTCGTCCTAATGTTGCCATTACTTGAAGTACGTCTTTTTGTTGGAGGCACCACCACGGTCGCCGCCGAAACCGCCACGGCCACCACCACGGCCGCCACGATCGCCACCGAAACCGCCACGGCCACCGCGGCCACCACCACGGCCACCACGGTCACCGAAACCACCACGGCCGCCACGACCACCGCCGCGACCACCACGGTCACCGCCACCACCTCCACCGCCATTCTTCTGGTCGAAGTCGACACGGAGCTTGCGGCCTCCGATTTCATAGCCATTAAGCTCGCCATGCGCCTTCTTGGCCGCATCCACCGACTCGAACTCAACAAAGGCAAAGCCTCTGGGCTCACCTTCGGGCGTGGTAGGCATTTTAATGTTCACGGAACCGTAGCCCTGCTCGTCGATCATACCCTTGAAATCATCGAAGGACACTTCAAAGCTCAAGTTGCCGACAAACAGGGTTTGCGATGGAGCAGACGCTTGGTCATTGCCACCAGCAGCGCGGGTGTTCGGTGCCTTCTCGCTCGCAAGAGCCACCTTGATGGAACGGCCGTCCAGGTCAGACTCGTTCAGGGTCTTGATGGCCTTCTGCAGACCGGCATCGGTGGCGAACTCAATGTAGCCGAAACCCTTCTTGCGGCCGGTGTCACGGTCCTCGATCAGGCGGCAGCTGATGATCTCACCGCAGGACGAGAAGTGCTCCTGGATCGCCTCGCTGTCGTAGGTGAACGGGAGGTTGCCGATGAATGCAGTGAACGGGCCCTCCGACTTGGACTTCTTGGCGCTCTCAGAGGTGGTCTCTGGCTGCTGCTTGCGCTTGTTGTTGGTTGCCTTTGCCATATCCACATCGCTGTCGGCTTCCTCGCTGTCAGACGAGTCACCGCTGTCAGCCTCCTCCTCGTTGGCGTCGGCCTCTGAGTCGGAGCTGTCATCGCTCTCTCCCTCGCTTGCGCTGGCCTTCGCCTGGGCCATCTCCTCGTCGCTCGCTGAGGCATCCTCTTCGTCGGAGGAAGGCTGCGCGGCTGGTACTGGCTCTGGCTCGGACTCCGACGAGGAAGACGACTCGGGCTCTGGCTCAGGCTGCTTCTTGCTCTTCTTGCTCTTCTTGTCGGTCTTGGCGCTGGCGGTGCCGTTGGCCGCTGGCTTTGATTCCGCAGCCTTTTCCTTCTTCTGCACGTCTTTTCCGCTTTGCTTGCCGTTAGCGGCGGGGGCAGCCTGGGCTTTGGCGGGCGCGGTGGCGGCAGCAGCTTTCTTCGAGTTTGATCTGGGCATGGTCGAACGGAAAAGAGGGAGGAAGGCTTGGAAAAAATTTTGCTCCTTTTTTTGTGGTGCTGGGACTGCTCTTTTGGTCGGACCGCTAGCCCGATGGCGCCTATTACCACGAGCGATTCTCGCCAGTTGGACAAAGTGCACGAAGAGGACTCAAACGTGTTTATGGAGAGTTTGAGAGAACACCACGAGCGTATTGGGTAAGTGGTGTGCGGAGAGGAGAGTGGGTGGATGGCGGTGGCATCGGTGCTTTCCATTGCCACCAGTCCAGCAGGGGCTAAGCGGATGGCGGGACAGCACAACTCTGGCGGAAAACACCGTGGTGGGGGGCCAGCGAGTTGATTTGCGTCAATTGTACGCTTCCGTCTTGGCTCACGGAGGCTATGATGCGGTGTGTATATGCGTTATCGCTCGCTCTCACGTCTTCGGCGTGGTCAGGTGTCGAAAAATCGCTTATGGCGTGCTATTGCTAAGCCCATGGAGCTTCCTCCCACCTGCACAAACGGTCCGTACATGTTGAAGAACTGCTATGACCGTTTTCTGTTGACGTTTGAGCTGGAAACACAGTGGGACGTGGATGTAACGCCAGAAGTGATCGAAAAGATTGTCCGTGATGGGAAAACAATGGATTTGAACATGCTACCTAAGCGCTCGAATGGTGATCACAACGCACCCGATCATTTCTCACTTCTCATGCAGATCACGAACTTCGAAAACAACAGATTCAGCGAGAACCGGTTTTATACCCATCAGAAGTGGAATATGTGCTGGCCACGCATGTTCCTCCCACCATCATTGCTGCCCCGTCTGCACTACGCACCATGGTTCGGTCAGCGGAGTCTGAATCTCGTACGCGCTCTCCCTCGCGAGCCGACTGCTTATCTGCGCACAGGGAAATGCAGCAAACACGCAGATGCGGATCTGCCGCGCTTACAGAAAATGCTGAGCATGCCTCCACAGCGAAATCGGATTTTCCTTGCGCTACGCTCCAACTTGCCCAACGAGCTAGACTGGGCGTATCATGGTCTAGTGCGACTTTCTGTCCAGGGATTCGACGTGCGTCGGCTAAACGGGCTGGTGGAGCTGCTGATTGGCCACGCGATACTGGCGGCCGACGGTGTCAGCGGTCTGGAATGGTTTACCGGTGATCTGGCTGCACGCAGCAGCATAGCAACGCGCGTACAAGGCGCGCTTATGTGGTCGACGATCGATCGCGAACACACCGACACCGCCAGTGACACGGCATCGACACGCCAGCGTCCGCCTCGTGGCAGAGACTGGCGTGTAGAACGTGTGCTTCAAGTCGCGCACATCATCCGCAATCTTTCCTTCGTGGATGAAAACAAAGCGGTGCTGGCTCGCGAGGACGGCGATGGTTGTCTGGAGTTTGTTCGCAGTGGCCTGCAGCTGCTCACCAGGGAGATGCTACAAGAGCAGGAGCGTGACGATGGCGCAGACGACGACGGTCGACTGGAACTTGGCCGCTTGTGTCTAGATACACTGGATAATCTGGCTAGCGTGGTGATACTGTCGCGTGCGGCTTCAGCACAAGAGTCAAGCGCGCAAACAGCACCTGCGCCACCCGCCACCACATGTGTCGATTCTATTCTTACTTCTTTGATGCAATTGTTTCTTGAACACAGCGACACCGATCGCTATTTCCTTTTGACGCCGCTGCAAACGCTAACGCGCCTATTCTCCAACCCACAAAACCAGCTGCTCATGACAACCTTCACCTCCGCCATCATGGAACGTGTGCGACAACACCGATGGATTATCGACCCGGTCATTCATGCTGCATGCTTGGATTGGACCTATCAGTGGAGCGTAGTCAACGCGGTGGGCGAGGAGGAGGAGGACGACATGCTGGATGCAACTGCAATCAAATGGGTGACAGAGTGGATGCTGTTTCTGTTGCAGGGTATCAGCGAGAATGGCATAGAATGGGACGAGGGTGTTGCTGACGACGACGTCGTCGTCGCGCTGGATGAACAGCTGGAGAGTGAGGCAATGGATGTTGACGTCGACTCGCATGAACAAGAAGAGAAAGGTTTCATCGAGGAAGCGCGGCGTTCCCTCGATTACAATCTCACCAATGCGAGCGACGAAAAGGAGCGTACCAAAAGATGGTATACCGTGGTGTGGCTGTGAATGGCGAAGTCATTTCAGCGGTGCTAAATGCGACGGATGTTTATTGTGTAGGCTCCGCGGCATCCTTGCACCCTACCCGCGAAGTGTTCTGTCTCTTGGTACCATTTTCGCGGAGTACCGAGAAACACTGAAACGATTGCGCGATCAGCATGTGCTGTTTCACGGAGCAATCGGACCCGAACTGTACATACCATTGGATGCGTCTGAGTTTATGGGCGTGTTCCGCGAAGTGTTCGCCGCCGAGATCAATATTGTGAGAGGTGAGCTGTCGCGAACGTGCGGAGGATCTCGCTAACGCAACGAAAGACAGTCTGCAAGCTTACGGCGTGCGTCGAAAACTGTTTCCAGGAGCGATTGCCGCTGGTCTTTGCCAATGGCATCAGTGTCGCGAAGATGTCAGCCTTCCCACACTGCTGGCCAAGCATGTTCGTCAGCGCCATCTAGCACCAGGCTTTCCCAACTACGTGTGTCAATGGCACCGGTGTGGTCGCACGTTCCAGCAGCCTGCGGCGTACCGCAAAATGCTCACGCATGTGCATCTGCACATCGACGAGCTGCTCAAAGCCTGTGCACGCGATGTCCATTTCAAAGAGTTTTTATCAACACAGAGCATACAATTGCAGGACATCCAAGCACGAGAAAAGGAGGCAGAAGATGAGGCAAACCGCGTCACGGCATCGCTGGTTCTACGCAACCTGGTGAAGACGCAGCCGGGTCGAACGGCATGCGCGCCGCACCTTTCCACACTCGTGACGGTGATGGTGCAACGGCCTGATCTAGCCGCGCGTATTATCAAAGTATTGGACATGCTGGAAAGGGAACAAGTAATGCAAAACAACAGATTAGCGATGGTGTCATGAATTACAATGATAAATCCAATTTCGTACATTCAGTCGTTCATCCGCTCCGGCTCTTCTGTTACAAAAGTTTCATCTGCGTGGGCACTTGCCTGCATGCCTTCAGTGAAAAAAGCATCCAGATCGTTCAGCTTGTTGAGAAGATCTTCCATGCACTCTTCTCCCTCATCGTCGTCGTCGTCGTCATTGTCGTCATCATTGTCATCGTCATTGTCATTGTCATCGTTTCTCGACGAGCTCGGCAAGCTGTCGTCCGAGGCCTCTGTTCCCGCCAGTTCATCGCTCTCGCGCAGCATACCACCGTCAATACTAGCGGCATCCGACTGACCTTCGAGGTCGTCTACTTCGCCGTTGGACAGCGGACTAGAGTAGGCCGTAGCTTTGCTGGCTTGGCGCGAATGATGCGTGTGCGGTTGCACATCCACTTCCGGACTTACATGGCCGCGCATCACCATCGCGGTCAAGCTGCTGGTATCGTCACCCACAGCTGCCCCCACGCCGCTTCCGCCACTCCCACCACTTCCGATACCGTGAATGCTCGCGCCCCCGTGCGACCAGTTTCGACGATGACTGCCGCTGAAACTTGCCGCGCCGCCTCCTATGCCGGCCATCGTGAACGCCATCGACGGAGACGTCACATCGGAGAACATATCGTTTTCAAACACAGAAAACTCAAACACTGGTGCTCCATGCAAAATAGGATCCCCCACAGTATTGGCACACGATAACAGCACTGCGTGCACGTTCTGGCGTGTAACGAGTGTGGCTTTGTCGGGATCGTCGCCGACAAACCAGCCGGACTCAGTGGAAGGCGTGTGTCGATGCGTGTAATGGGTGTGCCCAACTCGACCGGTGAGCAGTTCGCTACCGCCACCACTACCGCTAGCAGCATTCACGGAAGACGTCATGCTGACAGAAGGCGCAATCATTGTCGCCTCTAGTACTTCCAGTGCATCGTCGCCAAAATCTGTGGCCAGCTGTGCCAGCAACGGCGCGAGAATAAGCTCGGTGTTCTTGTCCTGGTGCTCAGACCGCTGAAGATCTACTATCGGTAGTATAGCCCGTAAAATTCGGAAAATCGCACCCTTGAACCAGGACTCGTGGTTGGTCAGGAGACCGGTCAGAAAGACCAAGGTGTCCCACTCGTACTCAGGGAAGAACACGTCGCGCATCCCTGCCACCACTTGTTTCAGGAAATCATCTCGTGAGCGGAAACGGCGTTTGCTGTAGGACTCCAGAACGCGACGCAGTGCCATGTAGTCGTTGTGCTCGCAGAATTCAACCAACTGGCTAGCAACCGTAAGCACGTCTTCGCTCAGCGCCGCTTCCTCCAGCGAAGCGATCAGTCTTGGCATGTTGGCCAACACTAGATAAAGACCACGATTTTCGCACGGATCAATCAGCGACCCGCCGTCCGTTTGCATCAACGAGTTTATCAAGCGCAGACAGCGCGGCTCCGTGTCCGCTGACTTGAGGCCTTTTAGAAGCAATGGTTGGATGCCGTCGAACTCGCCATTCCATTCGGGCGGAAATGTGCTAGTGAAAATATCCAGAGTGGCGCTGTCGTCTAGATCTAGTTTCGACAAGATCGACTCAAGGATGTGCAATCCGATTTTGTACTCGTCACGGTTTCGCGTGTACATCACGGCAATTGCGCTCCAGAAGAGCTCAGGGAAGTGTAAAATGTGCGCTTCTTCTAGCGGCTCGATTACCACCTTGAGTGTGAAGAGAATCTCCATGGCGAAGTCCTGGATCTCAGTGGACGCGTCGGAGATGGTGTTCGTCAAGCGAGCAAGGATTTCTGATAACATTGTCTGGTTGAAGGTTGGCGCTAGTTTCCGGAAGATGCGAAACGAGCTGCACGCAGCGTCTCGCACCGGACAATGCGTAGCCCAGCGTAGTGACGTCTCTCCCCAGCGCTGCACCATGTCAGGGTCGATGCATGAGAATAGCTCGGCGGTGCTGTACACAAGCTCATCCAGCACCGTCTCAGACTCGGGTGTTCTCTTTCTTCCGTTGACCCCTGCTTTGCGTAAAATGGCTTCCTTTGTCACCAGTAAGGCGATCAAACTTCGCGCGTGGTCGATCACACTGCTGTTGGACGTTTTGTTGATGAAAATAGCGTACACCAGGTTGGTCAGCAGTATCCGGAATTGGTCGAAGAAGCCGGGTGTCGCGTTTTCCAGCTGAATGATCACAACATGCAAAAGCAACGGAAGATGTGCTTTCAGTGAGGATCCGGCTTCGATGGCGAAATCAACGAACAGTGCGGTGATCAGCTGACCGCGTGCAAACGCCTGCCGCTTGGGAAACGCCACCAGCACGGCATCGATGTTGGCAACAAACACGCCGGGGAAGATCCGATCCAATTGACGTCGATCGTCTCGCAGCTCCGGAACGAGCGAGCGCGGGATTAGTTCCGATACAAGCGTGTCCAACATCCCGGCATACGCATTCGTACGCCCTAGGTAGACCACCACCTTCTTGGCATGGTTGATAAAATTTGGATTGCGCTTCTGCATTCCCACATCCAGCAGATAGGTAACGATGACGCGCGCATTGTAGGCGCAATTTCCCTTGACAACTTCTGCCCACAGCATTTCCGTTTCACGATAGTATGCGTCGCCGAAAAGGATAGTGAGGTAGAACAGATTGTTGAGCAGCACGAACGACTGATCGCTTATCTCATACTCGTTGAGCGTGTCCATTGCGAGCACGACGTTGTTGATCCATGGTCGGAGATAGAGAAGAACATCGCGCTGCGCCTCGGAATAAATCATTTCAATTCGCATCATCATTTCTGTGAGCAAGTCAAACGTTTGGTCTGGATAGGTGCGGGCAAGCTTGGTGGCTAACACGAACTGCGCATGCTTGAACACGATCGATAGCTCACTCAGCAGCGCAATTTCGTGATCTCCAGCGCAGCTGCCACCGAATAGTCGTTCCTCAACAGCTTTCAACAGCGTTATGGCGTGCTTGCGAATCTCTTGACTAGGATCTCCGGTTTTGTAAAGGATGAGACTCAGAATTGCGTGCGGCTCACACGTAATGTCCTCCGTATGCATCATCAGTTCCGTGAAAGTGAGAAAGTAGCCAGCGGTTGCTGGATTAACCGGATTCCCTGCGTAGCTTCGACTAATGAACGCGTCCAGTACCATTTCGTCGTGGCGATTGTGCTCTAGCAAATTGCGCAGAGCTTTCCTGTGTGCGGGTGTGAGAGAGAGGAATGGAAAACGAGCGGGAGTAAAGTACCGTGCGATGTGATGCAACTGGCGATCCAGCGATTGGTAGACCGAGTCGACCCATCGAATGATATTCTCCAAACTGAGCACCGCTTGTCCCAAACTTATCACCTTGGCGCTAGGCAGTGGTCCTTTCTACGTATGTCCAAATAAGCGTTTTGGTTCGACTTTTTGTGACAAGGCGAAACACTCACACAAAGAATGGCCATGGCACGTAGAGCAGCCAACTCCAACGCCCATCGACTGGTGTCCAGCACACCGCTGAAGCCACCAAGAGACGGCGCCTGGGATGACTTTCGCTCAGGCAGGTTTCCGTTGACATCCACGGTGGCATTAACGGGCCCTGTACTGCTGCTGCCGCGCTGGTTGCTCAACGAGCCAGTGTGTGACTGCTGCCGTTGCTGTAGCGGCTGTGGTGGTTGCGAACTATGGCCACACCACTCCTCCAGCAAGCGCCACAAATCCAACCGCAACTGGAACGGTAATGGTGCTCGGTTTTGATCCATGTCAAAGGTCACGTCATGTATGCTCCCGATAAGTCCGGCAAACTCCTCCTTCAGCACCACGTATTCACCCGACTCCGTCTCTGTCAGATCGGGATCGGTGATGAATGCACGCAGATCCTTGATCCAGAACGTAAGTGCATTCAGCACCGCTCCCGTTCTATTCTCCTCCAGACACAAGTAGCCGGCGGTCAGGCGATATATCGTGGTAATGTCCCGACGGAGACCATCAATCTTCCGATTTCGGCGCACCTGACTTTGGCCTGAACCAAGCGTGCGTTTTGCGCGGGGCTCCTCCATCACTTGTCTCGACACCACCAGCAGGTCATCGATCAGGATCTGATAGATGACAACATTCACACCACCAAGTGCAGCAACTGTGCTGTCACGGATCAGCTGATGGTCGCAGCTGAGAAACGGAATCACCATCCGGAAAAGCTCACGCGCGGTCGCAATGGTTGGACCAGTAACAGTGGACGTGGGAGGTAGTGGGTTCGACTTCGAGCGTTTACGTCCAGCCAAACTGACAGTAGATAGCGAGGGGTTTGGCGTGGTGGGATCCGTTGACTCGGTCATAGTGGCGCACGCGAACTTCAGATAGACAGCCCATTGCTGGATGAAGTCTTTGGAAACCATCTGCCCGCGACTCGATCCAATCCCAGACCCGGCACTAGCACCGCCACCTCCACCACCTCCGCCACCGGCTCCGACTCCGGCTCCCCCTCCATTGCTGCCATTATTCTTGGAGCTCAGCTGCGAACTGGGTGCTTTGGTGACCAGGTCTGCGGTCCAAATGACAAGCGACTGCATTTGCATGAGCCTGTTGCAAGCGGCATTCCGCGTCATAGCCACAGTCACCGGAAACTGCTCCATGCACAGACGCACGAGTGTTGGGAAGATTTGCGACCACAATTTACAGTTAAGCGGATTCTCACTTTCAGCCAACTGGCGACAACGCGCATTGCTTCGCCAAAATGGATGGTCATGATCACCGGCAGCGGGCGGGTCGTCGTCGTCGTAAGCTAGGCCATGCTTGATGTAGTAGTCGCGCCGCCACTCCAGGAACTGTTCGCCCGTGCCTTCCAGCAACTCGATGATGTGCGGCGATGGCGCGGCAATGGTGGACAGAGATGTGGCGGCTGAATTGTCGGCTCGAGCACACGCCTGTCTATCCTTCGTGCTGAGCTCGAAACGACGCTCAATCTCCGCGGCCAAGCGCAGCACCATGACAGCACAGCGACGTATTGCTGGTGAATGCCCGCAGAGGAGGAACAGTCCAATACCTTCGGTTTCGTCGATTAAATTCCACATGGTAGCTTTGTCAAGCCCGTGAGTGCGACCTGCATTCGCACCTTCCTCTTGTTCAGCGTCGTTTCTCACGGACAATTGATGCGACCATATCTCTAGCATGTTCACATAGAGTTTAAGTAGCCCGCTTCGTTTGGTTTTGCTCGCGTCAGCGGAGGCGGTTGCGCTTGTGTCCTCGACAAACGCAGCGTATAGCAGTTCTGAGTACCTGTCGCTCAGACGATTCATCAGCTTACTCATTGCCCCCACTGCAAGATGCGCGTGACCAGCCTGTGCAGCGAATTGGCGCAGTGTGCTGGCAGCCACTCGGGCCAAGTCTTGATCCACATGGACGACATATCGACACAGCATTTCGGCGATTTTTGCAGGAGGCAGATGCGTGGGCATGACGCGTGGCATCATGTTGAGGCAGGTGCGCGTCAGATCAAAGTAGAGCTGCCGGTCGCGGGCGTAGGTGACTGTCAGAGTTGCTAAATGTGTGTAGCTCTGCACCTGGCCCTCGTTGGTCAAATGCTCCTTGGCAACATTGACCACCGTAGTGGAGAGACTATACATGTTTCGATGACTGAGATACTTGTCGTCCAAGAGCAGCTGATGACCGCATGCGCCATCGACAATGGCAAGCACACGTGTAAGCGCGTCTCCGAGACGCTCCATCACCGTGACAAGATGCTTACGACCTGCAAGCAGGGTCGCAGGCAACGCCACCGTTGGATACTCCATTGTCTCATGTTGTATACCACCACCAAGATGCACTAGTTCGGCAGCAGGTGCAAACGTTGGCTTGGCAATATTATGCTCAATATCTCGCAGCACCAGCATCATAGCTGTGAATGCGATGATACAGCGTTCCGGGGACAATGCGTCAATTGACGTGGTCACCATGCCGGTGGCAGTTGGTGTTGCACCACTCTGGCCACCGCTACTCGGCTCCATTCCCAGAAACGGCAGCACCACGGTCTTCATGGTGTGCTCCAGATCTTTCATTGCGTTCAGATGGATGATGCGCACAAAATGCTCGAGCGGTGCTTCTGACGGATGCACTTGTTTGCGACCCAGCGGAAAGTGCAATCGAAGAAACACGTCCATCTTCTTTTCCATGGCGGTGAAAGATTCCGGACAGCGGTACAAGTATACCCATAGCAACCGTGTGTTACATCCCAGCACCACTTGCCGCATGTATTTGTCCTAGTCCACAGCCATCCCAAAACCATGAGCGAGAAAAGCGAAACGCGCGAGGCAGAAGGGGTGGAGCGATGACCACCTTGAGCTTCTGAAAGGAGGACTCGACAAAGGGCAGCCATTTTTCCAGAAAGAACTCCCGCTGGCTCACACAAAGGAGGGTGGTGAGAAGTGGGAAAGCGACCAGCCAATGCTTTGGCTTGAGACACATTTTCACTGCTTTTGGATACAACGTTTCCACACACTGTACCCAGCCAGGATAGTTGACCTCAGCGACAGCGATGGCCGCTAGCGGGAGCAGTAGCCCGACGAAAATTTCTGCGTAGGCATGCTTGAGCTTCACGCTTTTCACACGAGAAAAGAATTTAGCCAGTGACTGTAGAAAATCACTGGTCTCCTCCAGCGCGGATTCGGGATAGATCTTCAGTTTTAAGAATCGCATTGCACGAATCATCATTTCAGTCCGCTTGTTCTGTCGTGAATCCACCGAATCCACGGTTTCCGGTTGCTTCTCCAGTTCGGCAATAAAACGGTCGCTCACCGACGCAAACCTGCAGGACGAGGGCGGGGGTCAGTGTGACACAGAGGCAGGAGCGTGTAGATGTCAGATGAACGTGCGTACCGGACGTTAGAGAGCCAGCCGATCAGTTCGGCGAATAGTGCCATAATCGCAGAGCGATTTGGACTTCGGGCAATTAAGGCAGGGTCGGTGGTGCGCAGCTGGTTGAACACCATTTCCTCCAGCTTTTTTCCAAGATCTTCGGCAAGACTTTCTGGTCGAATTTGTTTTACAACTTCGATCAGTGCGCGACATAAAATAAATATGGACACAAGCTGGAAAGGGGAGGAGGAGGAAGAGGGTGAGGAAGGCGAGGGTGAGGAAAGGCGAGGAGAGAGAAGAGAAGGCAAGAGACAAAGCTTACAGAATTTCGTTCACGGACTAGCCCCAGTGTTTCTTTGGAAATAGGTTCACCCTTGGCGGCAGCACGCAACGTCGCAACATCCGGCGGCGGATCGCTCTTTCCTTTGCGCCATATCATCAGCGCATCAACCACAGCTTTTGGGCGTTGGCGGGCAAGTGAACCCAGATTATGCAGCAGACGGTCGAATTTCGGGTCGGCGCCTGAGCGTAAATGCGAGGACAAATCCGGATCCTCCGACTGGCGTGGTGTGAGCAGGACGCGGTTGACCGCATCGCACCGCATAGACACGTACCAGGTGGAAGTGAAGTGCCCATGCAAGCTTGCTGTCGGCTGCTTTGGCAAACTCTTTGAATAGCACTTGGATGGCATACTCCTCGGGCACACTGCCATTATTCACGGGTTTGCCCAGGCCACCACCCTCGCTTCTGGCGGACAGCGTGCTTGCGCCCGCGTAGTAGCGCTCGGCCATAGCAGAGGATGAATTGAGGGTGTCGCTCATTCCACTGCCAATACTACTGAAGCTTGTTCCTCGGCGCCGCAACCGCCCGGTCTCGGCATCACGACCCCGACCTGGTGAGGAGGCGGAAGCGGGGCTCACGTAGTGGGCCATCGATGAGCGCTGGACCATGGATTCGGAGCCATTTGTGGTGGCGGTGGGGGAGCCAGGTGTAGAGTTGGAAGACCACGGCGAGGACATTAGCCAGGACATGCGACGTGATAGCGTGGATGAGAACAAAGCGTTGGAGGCGGCGTGAGGCCGCTTGCGGAGAGACGACGCAGCAGAATGAGAGCTTGAGGATAGCGCAGACGTGGCAGGAGGAGTGTCAGCGGGCGGAGGCGTTATATTGTTAGACGTGCTGACATCTCGTGGCGGTGGTGGTGGCGGTGGCTGTTTGCGTGTCACGCCAAACATGAAGTGGTCGGAGTGGAAAGACTGGACACGAAGATTGCCTTATTAACCGACCACTTTGGCAATGCACACGTCGATTGGAGATGCGGAAGAGCGACAAAAGGCGCTGCAAGCATGGGTAATGCAATGACCGAGTGGCAGCGCGCTGGAGATGGCTGCACATGTGCTAGATGCCATCGACAAGAAGCAGCAGTATGCATCGAGTTTGGCGAATGCAACGCATAAGACCATCAGCACCAGTATGTCCACGTAAAGCAGTGGATAGGCATACTGTCTAGGTAGTCGGTCGAGCAGACGAAGGAGCAGCGATCCATCCTCTGTGTCTCCACCGTTTGGTCGGCGATGCGAAGTATGACACGCCATACAAATGCAGCACATTCTTGCTACCGAAGGGTATTCCAATGGCGCAGGGATCGACAGTAACCGCACGAAACCAGCTGTGTATATGCATCAGCGCGCTGCTATGATCCAGTAAAGTGCAACCCCTTGGATATGCATTCGAAGCGACAAGATGTGACATAGCAAAGGACGCATGTTCAATCGGTGATGTTGGTGGCCACTTTGCGGTCAAACCGCAGCATACAGTCTTCCCATCGTGCGTCTCCTCTTCACCACTGAGTCAAAAGAGATCGCTACCGCCCATCGCTTCCTCACTTCCATTTCCACTTCCTCGCTTTGTTCAGCGTCTTGGATGGCGCAAAACGTGTTCGGCGAAGAAGAATAGCAGTTGTGGCCGCTGCACGTGGGTAGCGTGGCAATGTGCGCGGATGTGCCGCCGACTGTTTGGCGTGCCACCGCGTTCCACCGTGAAATGAGCTTTTCTCGCGTCTTTTATGGCACGGTGATCCACTCGCACTCGCTCACACAGCTCCGCATCCAGCCGCACACATTGCTGGCTGTGGCAAAGAACGGCTGCATTGCTCTGTGTACCGCTGCGTTTCCAGAGAAAGACCTGGAGGCGTGGTGCCATGAGCACGGCGTCACCGACCAACAAGTAAACACCCGCACACCCCCCGCATCCCTTTGACACCACTGCCAGTTCACACGGCTGAACGGCTGGCAGTTCCTGATGCCAGGGTTTGTCGACACACACGCGGTGAGTGCGCGGATGGAGGCAGGCTGCCTGTCCTGACACTGGCGGTGGTGGCGGCGGTGTGCTAGCACGCTCCGCAGTATGTGCATACGGGCACGGCAATGGACGTGCCGCTGCTCGAATGGCTGGAGCAGCACACGTTTCCACACGAGCGCACATTCGCTGACGCGACGCTCGCTGAGCACGCGTACACGCGCTGTGTGCGCCACCTGCTGCGCAGTGGCACCACCTGCGTCGCCTACTTCGCCACGCTGCACACGCACACGTCCAAGCTGCTGATGGACATCATGCGCACGCACGGGCAGCGGGGCTGGGTGGGCAAGGTGTGCATGACGTGCAACGCACCCGCGGACTATGTGGAGACCGTGGACGAGGCGGTGGCTGGCACGCGTGCACTGCTCGACCATGCGCGGAGCCATGCTGGCGAGGCTGGCGA
>QZWT01000218.1:0-20258 GCA_004114315.1 Cochlonema odontosperma | reverse complement strand
ACACTGCTGCTGCTCGTCGGAGCATGGCTGGAACGCGACCCCCACAAAAGTCAACCCTACTCCCACCCCCGTCTCCTCCACCTGTGCTGTCAAATGTGTTCGCAAAGAGATCCGCCAGCTCTCGCCAGCCGAGCGTGCCGCTTTCATCTCTGCACTCAAGCAGCTGCAGAGTGGTCCTTCTCCCACCCCCTACGACCAGCTCGTACTCACCCATCAGCAAGCCACCCAGTTCGCTCATGGGACTGCTTTTTTCTTACCTTGGCATCGTGGCTATCTCCGCCGTATGGAGATGGCCCTTCAGCGCATCAATCCCTCGTTGTGTCTTCCCTACTGGAACTGGTCGCTCGACAGTCAGGCTCCTGAACTCTCCGTTGTCTTCTCTGCCGATTGGTATGGTGGTAACAGTCAAGGTGCTTGCAAGTCGGATGGTCAGTTTGCTGGTTGGCAGCCCGCCTATCCCTCGCCTCATTGCTGGGCACGCAACTTCAACGCTGGTGCCCAGCGTCTGGGTGCGATGCACAGTACCGAAGCCGTTAATCGCGTTCTCACCCAGAACACCGACTACGATGCTTTGCGCCAACAGATCGAGTCCGTGCTGCATCCCACCCTGCACAACGAGGTGGGTGGAGACATGAGCACCATGGCGAGTCCCAACGACCCACTGTTCTGGCAGCACCACGCCTACATCGACTACGTCTGGGCCCGGTGGCAAGGTATCCACGACACCGCTCCTTTCGCTGGCCGAAACAGTGATGGCGCTACCGCCCAGCTCTCCGACACCCTGATCGGCCTCGATGGCATGCGCGTGTCCGACACCTTGAACGTCCAGGATATGTGCTACACCTATGCCGATCTGCAGACCGCAGACCTGGGCCCCGAGGACGACTCCTCGCGCCTTCCGCCTGCCACTGTCCAGAAACCGGCTGATATCGCCACCGCTGCTGGTGTCAAGGTGGTGCCCATCCCCGCCGACGCTTCCAACCGCTTCAACGCCACCGACCGCCAGAACCTTGTGCATCTCCGCCAGACACGTCCCATCCCCGACGACTGGCTCCGTATGAACAACTACGACATTGCCCAAGTGCGCACCTGGGAGTCCGACTACGATCAGATGTACGAGAAGCTCAACAACGTCAAGGGATACGTGTCCCCCTGCGCGCTCTGGCATCGTCCCGGCATGCTGTCCCAGCTGCTCCAGCAATCCACCCCTGACACCGCCTTCACTGTCGATATCGAGGGTGTGGGTCGTGTCCAGGTCCAGGCTGCGCAGTGGTTGGACGCGTCTCGCGGCACTGATGCGGCTGCTCCCGCCGCCTCGCTCCAGGCCGTCAGCAACATGTTGCAGACCTACGAGTTTGTCGCCCCTGAGATCGACCTCCCTCCCAGTGCCGCCCAACAGGAGCAGCTGCGCCAGATTGTCGGAGACCAGGCATTCCAGGGTGCTGGCGCAGTGCCAGTCCCGCCTGCGCATCATATCTCCTCTGGACACGCGTTGCCACGCAGCTGGGCCCTGTCGCTGGGCATGGTGCTCTTCACGCTCCTGGGTCTCCATGTCATCTAAGCCTCTGTTGACTCACTTACGCTGACACGCCAATTGTATGTTGGTGTGCTTGTGATCTTGCATCTTAATACACTTCATCTTTATTCACTTCCCGGGAAGGAGGGGAAGACAGAGAAGGAGAAGATGGAGAAGAAGATCGCAGCGCATGCTTACACACCAGTGGACATCCAGCCCAGTACTCGGCGCAGCTCTACATCCCGATCCTGACGCCCTACAGCCCCCATCGCCTCCTCATCCGCCACTCGCCGACTGGTTTGTGCAATCGCATTCACTTCTGAGTGGAACGCATGCATAAACCCGTCGATCACCCCATCTGCCCATGCCGCATCCGTCTCCTCTCCTTCCTGCAGCTGCGCTCCTCCCTTCTCCTCCTCCTCCTTGTCCGCGAGCACGCGAAGCCCTGCCTCCCACGCGTCTACATCCGCAGGCATCTTTGTGCGCAGCAGGGATTCCAGCTTTCCCCGATACTCGACTGTGGCTGGCGCGGGTACACTTGCTTGCTCAGCAGGTGTGACCCGCGTGTCCCACGGTGCCACAGCCACGGCAGCCAGTGCCGACGCGTGTTCTTCCAGCACAGAGTTCACGGCTTCGTATTTGGGCAGCAGCAGAGAGACGCGCTGGGCAAGGGCGACGGGCGGAGGCAGGTAAGGGTCGGCGGGAAGTGCATTATGCAGCGACAAATGCAGTTGCGTGTATTGCTTGTGCAGTGCTTGGATGGTGTGGCGGGGCGCGGGACATGTGGCTTCCATGGAGGCAGCAGCGTGAGGCAGGCGGCGTCGATGCTGTCGCTGATGGCGCTGCTGCTGCTGCCGCTGTTGCTACTGCGATCTGCGTTTCACTGGCTTGCCCACACGCGGATGGCTGAACGACAACTGCTCCACGCCTACTTGCTTGGTTCAGAGGTGTACGACGCCCTTTCCTACGCTCAGTTTAGTGCCTTTCTTCCCGCGCAGTATCGGTATGCTGTCTATCTATGCCTCCGCATGCCTCCACCGTCCGTGTAGCGAACACCCCGACGCCTGGCGCCTGTTCGCTGCTTTCCAGGCCGAGCGTAAAGCGGCACGTGCTCAGGTGCGCCGGCACCTAGAGCTGGAGTACGCCGACCTGGGTATTCGACGCGGAGGCCGTTTTCTTGCGCCAGACGCGCAGCTGCCTCAGGTGGTGCTGCGAGACCAGGTGCGCGATGTGACCACTGCGGTATGCTGTGTTCTGTTGGCATCCGTGTGTACCGAGAGGATGGGAAGTAGCTGGATCATGTGCACAGTGTGGAGGAAGCGTGTGTGGTGCTGGAAGAGGCGGTGCACGCGTTGAACGATGAGCAGCGTGTGCTGGAGGAAGCATGCCGCGACACACTGCTGGCTATTGAAGCGTATGTCCTTGAGTGTGTGATGTGGCTCACGTGTTCTGGCACCAGATGTCGACCGCGGCTGGCGGTGTTGGCGGAGCGTGTGCGGGATACACCTGCGACGGATGAGTCACAGGTGCAGCAATGGCAGCGGCTGGAAACACGTTTGCAACAAGCGCTAGACGACATGCCGACATAAATTACATTTGCACACGACGTGTCGCTCATGTTATCCTAGTACAATGTGTGGGCGTGGCTGGATGGCGGGGTTGCTGTGACGTGATCCGGTGGCCTGCCAAATAGTGTGGGCCAGCTGCATCTCGCCTTGCTGAAGACACGCGGCGATCAGTTCTTCGTACAGATCCACTTCTTCGGCGGTGGTGTGGTGTTCCTTCTGCATCCATTGGCACATCTGCCATGCTTCCTTGACGCGGCCTGCGTGACCCACTTCGCTGATCATGACGTGCACCCGGTTGGCCTGGTGTTGTCTTCGCCATTCCCGCCACACTGCCCGTATGACACGCTTGTCCCAGCTCATACTCACGTCTGCGACTGTCTGCCAGTCACCTCGTGCATAGTAGTAGGACAGGTAGATGCTGTAGTGGATGTGGCGTGGCTCGATGCCGGCGGCAAACATGTGTTGCCACGCGTCAGCCAGAGCTTCCGGCTGGTTGAAGTGTGCATGGTATCGGAGCAGCGTGATGAAATCGGCGGGTTCGTGGGGCGGCTGTGCCAGCTGCGTGAACGCATGGAAGTAGTGTTGACTTTTGTGGGGGTCGCGTTCCAGCCATGCTCCGACGAGCAGCAGCAGTGTGCTCGCATTGACGCTTGGATGCTGTTGCAGCACCAGGGTCAGTGCTTCGGACGGACACTGGCGACAGGCACGCTGCAGCAGCCGGTTCCACACCAGGGCACTGGTCTCTTTGTGCTGGCACAGATACGCGCATATATGCGCTATTTGCGAGGGCGGGAGAGAGGGAGATGCGAGCAAGTGAAGGGCGTGTTGGCGGTGTGGTGTGAGGGGGGTGAGGGAGTGGTGGATGGCGGTGGAGATGTAGGCGGCGTAGTTGCAGGGAGGGAGATGACGACGCCGCACCGCTTCCGCCTGCTCGATGGAGGAAAGGGTGTTGGCGGGCGTGCGGGGTTTGCAGGGCGGGTGTGCAGCAGTGAAGGTACGCCACCGTGCGGATGGACCAAGCTGCAGCACACGTCGGAGCATGTGCGGAGGGTGGCAACGCCAAGAGGCGTGTGTGACAACATCGAGCAGTGCGTGGAGGCACGACGTAGTGTGTGTAGAGAAGAAGGGAGAAGAACGGAGAAGAAAGGAGAAGAAGAAGAAGATAGTATTCACAGAAACCTAGCGTAGAATGGCTATGCATTACGCTCAAGACAACTCAGATGTCAGCGTAGCGTGTTCTGGTGCTATGCCTTCTTCAAGGGCGAAGGGACGCTGCGTCGGTGGGCCCCTCAACGCATCAATCAGCCCGCTCACGTCATACTTGGTGTCGTCGTGCATGGTGTGACCAAGGTCGTCAGCGTCAGAAGAAGACGGATTGTCCGGGTTGACTATCAGCGTGGAGGCGTCGCGTCGCACGAAACGAGGCGCAGACAGCGACACGGGGTAGGCGGACACAGAAATGGCATGCGCAGCAATAATTAAAATAGCAAGCAGCGAGGAGGGGCGGAGGAGAGACATGGAGGAGAGACAGCGCGCGGCAGTCGCAGTAGCGCAGAGACAGCCTAAATGGGGAGTCACATGACCACACCTAGCAACAAGGAAAGCGGTGGTTGTTGTGGAGGTGTGGAGAAGGGGAGGCGTAGAGGCGTGGAGAATGGCGGGAGAAGCGTGTGTATGCTGCAGCTTCGCTTGCATCCACACACGTAGCAGCATTGCCTGTGGGAGTACACTTGAATACGGTGTCAGGCATTGTTGCCACACCATTCTACCGCTTCTCCTCTTCCTCTCCTCTTCCTCCATCCTTTACCACACTCTCCTGACTTCCATTCACCATAAGTCGCCGCAAACCACCGCATGACAGCGGCAATCGCGTTGTTGGCGCGGCTGTGGTAAGCGCATGCGTTTTTTCCGCAAAAACGTTCACTCTTAGGTTTTCCGAGTGTCGACACCAGAACTACCGCGCGCGTTACCCGTCGCACTGTCCGTCCATCCGCGCGCATTCCCCCTCGTCTGACCTGTGGGCGTATAGTGGCTGACTGGTGATCCGGTTGATTGTTACAGAGAAGCGCAGAACCGTCCGATCCCGCTTACTCCCTCACTCATCCACTCGCTCAGCGCTCAGCCCTTCGGCCCTGCGACCGCACCCCAATCCCAACCAGCACCGCCGCACAAACCCTCATCCAACCGTCTAACCATGACGGCCTTGTCTACACACACTAAACGCGCTGCCAATCCCACTCCCGCCTCTGCTACCTCCACCTCCTTCTCTTCCACAGCTGCTGCGGCCAATGCGGCAGACCCACTGCGTCAGCTAAGGCAGAAATACCGCAAGCCCTTAGCTACCATGCATGAGCTTTTTCCCAACTGGTCAGACGAGGATCTCCTCTTCTGTCTCAGCGAATGTGACGGTAACGTCGAACTCGCTATTGGTCGTATCACAGACGGTATCTTTTCCTTTTTCCGCATTCCTTCCCCCATCCACACCTTCTCACCGTGCAGGGCATGCCGAACAATGGGGCGAGGTCAAGTCCAGAAAAGGAAAACGGGAAACCGCTGTTCCACCCTCCGCACCACACCAGCAACCTCACACTTCCTCTCACTCGTGGACCGACACCGCTCAGACCGCCTCGTATACACGTGGTGGTGCTGCCACCCGTGGTGGTTTCCATGGCCGTGGACGTGGAGGTAGTTTTCACATTTGCCCTTGCCCTCGCCCTCGTGGTCCGTTGTGTTGACATCATGCTCTTTCCTCACAGGATTCGGAGGCGGACGAGGCGGCAGAACCAACGTGTCAGATCGTGCATCTTCTGCAAACCACCTTCCTCCCTCACAGCCCGCTGCTTCCGTAAACACCTCTGGTAACACGTGACGAAAGCCATCTATTGCGCTTCCCATTGTTCACATCGCTCATCCTGTGCTCCTCCTATTCTCTAGGTTGGGATGAGCCTGTCGTTGCTGCCGCCCCAGCTGCCGATCCTGTTGCGAAGCCTGCTGCTGCTGTTGCTATAAGCAGTACCACCGCTGTCAACAACACCGCCACTGCTCCCAGCGACAAGACTTCCCGGTCGGCTGCTGCACCGCCAGAACCAACACGCGTCGTAGTTGCAGAACCCCCAAAACCTACACTCACCACGTGGGCGCAAATTGTCAGGTAGGCTGTACCGCGGTTAAGCATCATGACTCATTGCGAGGGATAGAACAAAAGTGTCCGAGCCTGAGCCCGTGGCAACAAGCACTGAACCTGAAACAGAGTCTGTCATCTTGGAATCCGCAACATCAGCGTCTGTATCCACTTCTGTACCCGCAGCGACAATACCGGCACCGGCACCGGCACCTGCGCCTGTTGGAGGGCAAGAGCGATGGCAGACCGCTGCGGTTTCGGAACCATCGGCAAATGCTAAGCCGATCGAGATGGGTGCCCAAACGCCAGAACGACCGACAGCCACTGCCCCTCCACCACCCAATGCAGAACGGACACCAGTACATGTGACAAATAATGCTGCTGCTACTGCCCCTGTCCCTGCCACCGCCACAAGCGCTGTTCCAGAACCTGCGTCACACGAGGCGCCAGTACTCATGCACGCTGCAAGCGAGTCTCCATTGGCGCGACGCCATCGAAATGATGATGCCGGTGTCATTCTCCCGCCGGGACATCCGTTGGAACGGCATGCCGTTCAGTTCGGCAGTGTGGTAGCATCTGCGCAGCCAGACCTTGGCCTGGGCATCCAAGCACGAGAGCCTGCCATAACAAACGCATATCAGTTGGCTTCTGAGCAGCAACAACAGCAACAGCAGCAGCAGCACTTGCAGTACTTGCCATCATCGTTCGTGAGTAGTATGGGTGCGTCACAAGTCACTGGATTCCCACCGTTCAGCAAGCTCGACTCATCTCTGCCCACCTATTTGCAACAGCAGCAACAGAGCATGCCATCGCAAGTACTCCAAGGACAACAGACGATGCCGATGGGGTCTGTCGATTCAGCCAGCGGACTGCGCTACACCAACTACTCCCAAGCGCAGCCGACTATTATTGGCCAGTCGCAGCAGCAGCAGCAACAACAACAGCAGCAGCAGCAGCAGCTAAACAACTACGGCTTGCAGACAATGTCTGGTGTGTCGTTGCAGGATCTAAGCAGCATTTACAACTCAGAAGCACACCGTGCTGCAGCAATGGTAAGCGCATAGGTTTCTATTTCGAGTGGTGAACAAATCAGCAGGGCTACTACGACCCAAGCACGTTTGGGCAGTCGACCGGCGGAAAGACTACTGGCGCTGTGCAGTCGCCACGCAGCTCGGTGGCAAGCATGACGTCTGGCAACACATCGACGGTTACTAATGCCGGTTCGATCGCCTCAGTCCCAATACCGCCCACCAATGTGGTGACCCCGACACAGCAGTCGTTCCCGGCCACCTTGAGCTCGTCGCTACCGTACTTTCCATACTTCCCGCATTTCACCATGCCAGGACAGTTTGGCGGACCCTCGTCTGCCGGGTTTCAGAACAGCTTTGTGTCCAACACGCAGAACACTGGAAACTACATGGGCAAGCCAAGCGGAAGCACAAGCAACTACACGATGTTTGGTGGAGGTGCGGGACAGGCGATACCCAAAGTGTCTGGAACAGGGATAACAACTGCATACGGTACTGCGTACCCCGGCACCACCGCCGCCCACTTGCCCCCACAACAACAGCCGATGCATCATCAAATGTCACAACACCACACTGGCTACACCGGATCAGGTGGTATGTACGATGACCATCATTTGAGCGGAGCATCTGCTCAATTCGAGCAAAGACTGTACGGTAACATGGGTAACTATCTGCAGCAGCAGCAACAACAACAACAACAGCAGCACGCACAACAGCAGGCTGGCCAACAAGCGTCGAGTGGCCATCGAAAGTCGTATTCGGGAAATGAGCAGACGGCGTATGTTCAAGCAATCCGGCAGCCGGGCGATGGAAAGGTAGCTAGCAGCACTTCCGCCCAGCAGGGGCAATCACAGCCTCAGTCAGCAGCAGCGTCGTCTGTGCAGGCGCAACAGACAATTCCCAGTCAGCTGCCGCAGTCCTTCTACCACCAGCAGTATGTGCCGCACCAACAGACTGGCCAACAGGTGCCATTCCATCACCAGCAGCAGCAGCAACAACAGCAGCAGCAGCAGCAGTATGGAAACCCATACAGTGTGAGTTATGGCCAGCGCTCTGGTGCTACTGCTCAACAGCAGCAGCAACAGCAGCAGCATCCACCTTACTGGCAGAGTTAAGTATGCGACTTCGTGATGGAAGAAGCGTAGTGTGTTGTATGTGGGTTTCAAGTCGAAGGCACAATATAATTGTGAGATTTGTACTGACTAACGCAGACGCAGTTTACATATGTGAAATACAATGCGAATCAAACCTGTGCTATCGTCAACACACGCCAACCTATGCACCCTTCGCTTCTCGCATTCACACGAGCGAGGACGGACCCATTGTGGTGCGCGGCCTGATTGCGCCAGCAAACACAATCGTGTCTATTGGACTCTCGCAGCGCCCTGCAGCGTCCAGCATTGCACCGTCCCTCCCCGTAGCATCTCTGGCATCCATGCCTTGGGTGGTTTTTGGCCTGCCGCTATCTACAGAGCACGTGTGTTACACAAGGGACAGGTGTGAGAGATGTACACCCTACCGTGTCGAAAAGGTAAATGCAATGCTTGCTGATGTGTGGTGTCAAACCCATGCAAAGATCGGCGGCGTTGCGCCAGCACCCATTGTTCCTGCTGGTCAAACGCGCCTTCGAAGGACTGTCTGCCAGCCGGACGTGCGGTAAAGGTGGTGGCTGGTAGGTAATTAGAGGGCGGGGCGGCGTGTTGCGGCAAGCATTGCGATCCAGCATATGCTGACGGAGAAGTGGCATGGTAGAGGATATCGACAGGGTGAGCGCCTTCCGTTGCAGCTGCGCCTCTCTTCATGGAGGGGCGCAGCGATGAGAGGGATCTGTTTCCCGTCGGGTGTGCGGAGGTGATGCTTGCGCGCTTTGCGGCGGGCGTGGTGGCGTGCGTCGGAGAGGCGCCACCGCCGTTCGACAAAGCGGCGTCTGGAAGCCAGCCAGTCCAGGGTCGAATCTCCACTTCGCGACAGTCACACAGATCCAAGTATGCCATCTTTGCTTGAGACGAGTGTGAGACGGGGAAGGCGTGCGCGCGTGCGCGACAGCATACCCATGTCGGGGGAAGCGAACACGGCAAGCGTGTGTGTGCTGTCTTGCGGATGCAGGATGTAGTGCGACTTGTATTTGCTAAGGAGGAGATGCAGCTCCTCGACGGGCACGTTGGATGAGGAGCGAAGGCGAAGCGCGCGCGTGGTGGTGTTGGGGTTCGGTCGGGGTAGCTGCATGTGTGAAGCGTGGGTGTGTTTCCGAGAAGAGAATACAAGCAAATTGGTGCAGAACACGGCAGTCTTACGTCCGCACGCCATGCCACCGCCGCCGCCGCCGCCGCCGCACCGCACTGCGCCAAGTGTGTCGCGATCAAAGCCGTCCAAAAGCCATCCGGGTGCTCAGAACAAACAGCCACGCAAGCAGAAGCCTTTGGGCAAGTGTGTGGATGCGTCAGGAAAGTCGAGCCGAGCGAAACAACCGCGACGTGCACGCGCCACCGCCGCTGTCAACGCACGCTGGCGGCCGCTCAGCGATGAGCTGCGCAACCACTTTCTGCATCTGATCCGAGTGAACATGCCGTAAGCGCGGCGCATATGCAGACGAGCGTGAGGCTAAGGCGTGCTGGTGTTCAGTGCAGTGGCACACCAGGTGGTGAGCGATGATAGACGCGTGCCGGTAGAGCACCATTTTTCAGAGGTGATGAAGCTGTAAGCATCCCTGGACTGGCGGTGTGTAACGGTTGTGGCCAGACTGGAGCAGGACATGCGAACGCTGCGCGTTCCGCCATGGAAGAGCGACGCAGTAACGGACTTCCGCCTGCTGGCAGACACGAACGTTGGTAGTTGCCGCATTTGCGCGTGTCTCAGCAGAGAATGTGTAGCGAAAGATAGAGGCGGAGCTGCAGCCAGAGTTGGAACAGCTGGTGTGTTTGGAGAAGGAGCTTGCAGACGAAACAAAGTATGTGTGCTCGGTGGCAGACACACACGAACCTGTACGCCTAGACGTTTGGACGAAACGACGGAAGCGCTAGCGCAATGCAAGCGTTTGGCTGCGCAATCGGCTCGACAGCAGCAGCAGCAGCAGCAGCAGTCGCAGTCGCAGTCGCAGCAGCTCAAAGTAAGTAGTGTGATCGCCCTGCTGTTCATCCGTTTCTACACTAGCTTCATGCGCTACTGCGATCAAGCGACACTGCTTTCGATCACGCGGAGTTGGAGCGATGTGCATTCGTCTCCGATTCTACTGCTTCCAGCACGAGCGCCAGCTACAACGTGTGTGCCGCGTTTTCTGCGACAACTAACGCTGCGTGTGCACCGTTCCCCGCAGCCTGCTGTTGACAAAGATTTGAAGAAGACAATAGACACGTTACAGAAGCCGTTGGCGCAGCTGCAGCGGCTGACCATGGAGCGAGACGCATTGTACCAGGAAGCGGAGCAGCTCGATCGCTTAGAAGAGGTGCTGATGTCGTGGCTGGCGGCCAAGAAGATACTTCCGCAGGTGCTGCACTCATGCAACAAAAGCAGTTTGGGCTGAAATGCCTTGCAATGACCGACACCCATGCTTGTGTATCCGTGTGTATCGAGAGTGTTCGTGTGAAACGCTCTTGTCCCAATTAGCCGCCGCCCCATGCTTTGCGTCTCTCAACCAGGGCGGAATGGAGTAAATCATGTCCATTGTTCGTGCGCTAATTAAAGCGTTGCACATCGGATGCTCAACACGCCTTGTGGGTGTTTGAGCACTTGACATCGGCTCTCACACCTGTCGAAGAGAAAGGGAAGCGGTTACAAGCGGTTGCAAGTGCAAGTGCAGGTTGTTTGCAGCGTCCTTTGTACTTGTTTTGCAGTGCAACGGATGTGTTTGGGGTGTGCAGACATAGGCTGCGGCAGTGTTTGATTTGGGTTGTGTGCAGCTAACGGTGGTTGGTGGAGGTGTTTCCGCCTGCTTGTTTGGTAATCGCGGTGGCATGGGCAGGGTGGCGAGGATGGATGCATCATCGCTCCGCCACAGAACACCGTCTTTCACCAGAAACGCGAGAGAATGAAGACGCTAGTGGTGCTGTGGCATGCAAATACACCTTATCTGTGCTTCCTCCTTCTCCTCTCTCTCCTTCCCCTCTCCTCTCCTCTCCTCCCCTCCCTCCCACTTCCATGAACATGGCACAAATGCAAGTTATGTGCAAATAAAGCAGGCCAAATCAAGACTTGGAGTACGGGAAACCCATCAACTTGTGTTCGACTTGGTTGTGCCGACCCGTAGGCTCAGCCCATCACTCCCATGTGTCTACGCGCTGTCGAGCTGTACAGCGGCATTGGTAGGAGCATAGTGGGTGTGCTGCTGCCGTTTGCTCAATCACACAGGTGGTCTGGTACGTGCTTACACGCGGCACCACTTAGGCCTGCTTCATCCAACTTGCAGCACTATGCTATGGCACGAAGCGGTGTTCCCTTTGAGGTGGTGGTGGCAGTAGACGTGAATATCCATGCAAACGCCGTGTATCACCACAATTTCCCTGACACACCTCAGCTACAGGTACGTGCGGTGACGCGTTTGCAGCTATCGAAAATGCTCATGCATGGCGACAGCGGGGAATCGAGAGCTACACTGAAGCGGACTGGGATGCACTGGCAGCCGACATCTTCCTGATGTCCCCGCCCTGCCAGCCGGTACGCGGTCTGCATACGCGGTCTATACAGTCTCTGTGTAGTATACACGCATTGGAAAGCAGAAAGGTGACGCGGATCCTCGTTCCGAGTCGTTTGTTCACCTGCTCCACACACTGCCGAAAATGGCACACCCACCTTCATACCTTCTCGTGGAGAATGTGTGCGGATTCGAGGTGACGCGGAACAGCAGCGGGAAGGCCATTTAGATAACAAGGTTAGGTGTCAGAAACGCGCAGCATGATGCTTTCGATCTTTCGAAAAATGGGCTACACCTATCGCGAACTGATCCTCACGCCACTGCAATTTGGCGTGCCAAACTCACGCAGCAGATACTACTGCTTGGTCTGTTTGCTTGTGGTCGGGAGGGGAAACGACACTATGTATGCTCACAAGTGCAGGCGAAAAGGAAGCCACTATGTTTCACCGACGACCATGGAGACTATCCCGAACTGCCGCTGGATCATATTCCTGGTACGTGCAGGCACTGTCAATGGGCTTTAAACAAAGACACAGGTGTTCCTATGTCGCGACACCGCGTGGTCACCGACGAGCGTGACGAAGCCAGCTTAGCAGACGTCGCTCCGCTTTCGAAGTACTTGGATGCCACAGTGGATTGTCACGCATACTGCATCCCACCTAAGGTGTCTGACCGTGGTGGAGGACGGAGTGGACTGACAATGGCAGATACTGGACAGATACGGTCGACTGTTTGGTACAGTGCTACCTCTTTCGATCGCCGCGTGGCATTGCTAAACGCATGCATTCAGACATCGTCTATCCGTCCTCTCGACGCAGCTGCTGCTTCACCAAAGGTACGCGCAGCCTTAGCAAATGAGCCGCCTCACACATGCGCCATAGGCTACCATCAGCATGTGGAGCGCGCAGGCTCGATTCTGCAGCAAGCGGAATCGGTGGATGTAAGTGTTGAGCATTCACACCTCGGCGCATGTAGCACGATCTGACATCGGCTGCTGCGGAGAGACGGGGTAGACACGACAAGTGTTTGACAGCCAGATGACCCATGCGTCGACGACGTTTGCTAGTCTTCAACTCCGCTACTTCACACCCAGCGAAGTAGCGCGGCTCATGTGCTTTCCAGACAACCACCCGTGTTTCCCCGACACGATGACAGACCGCCAGCGCTACCGGATGCTAGGCAATAGCGTGAACGTAGCAGTCATTGCCGCGCTGGTGTGTGCGATGGTGGGGGCACGTGACGGCGAAATGAGCTAAAAAGGGCGGGCCGCGTGGCGCAACCGATTGGCTTTCACTCTTCCGCCCAACTCTCGGCGCCCACCTCCCTTCCTCCCTTCTTCTGCCCCGCCCACACCGCCGCCACCGCCACCACCACCTAACAACCGTTAGACCGCGCATTTACCGTCCACCACTCTCCTTCTTCGCTACTTTTTACTTTACAATGTTCAACCTCGCTTTCTCGCCTCGCCTTGCCGCCACTTTTGTGCTGCTCCTGGCCGTGTCCCACTCGCAGCTGGCTGTCGAAGCCTTCTCCAACGGCGCCCCTGCCTGCACTGTCAATGCCGCCAACATACAGGCGGGCATGGGTGGCAGTTCGCAGGAGCTGGGCTATTCGCTGCGCCATCCCGCCACCTTCAGGCTTGGTGAGCAGCTGACCTTCACTATCGACGGATCGGAAGACTTCAAGGGCGTGCTCCTCTACTTATCGTCCGTCTCTCAGCCGAACAAGCGTGTCGGCAACTTCCAGATCCCCTCTGGCTTCAAAAGCAACCAGAGCAAATGCGCCGCTATGGGTGTGATGTCGGGACCCACTGGCGTGCTGACCCACGCCAATCCGCAACTGAAGCCGACGGGAACTCAGTTCACCTGGAACACCTCGGCTCAGGATGTGTGTGAGACCTTGGAAGTGCACGCTGTGATCGCGCGCGCGAAGACATCTTGGCAGATTCTTCCGGTCACGACCATACGCTGCGCTGACGGCAACAATGGCAACACTATGGGCGCTACACCCGGGATAGTGCCGGCGCTTCCGGTGCCGTGTGACGATGACCTTGTGCCGAACAGCGTAAAGCCAGGCAACGCTGGCGGCTACGGCTACAGTGGCCCCAACGGCTTCGGTAGGAATAATCGCCACAACAGCCAAGACGCGAGCAACTCTTGGCTGTCATCGTCTTCGGACAACAGCCGCTATAGCAGCAACGAGCACAACACCTGGCAACAAGACTGGAGTGCGGACCAAGACGGACTTGTGATCCGGTCAACAGAGCGGTTCCATAATGGCCAGTTCCCATCGAACCGCGTTTACGGCAACTTCCCCGACCACGGCGCACGGGCATTCCCGCCCCACGGCTTGGAGCCTTTCAATGCTGCCAACCACATGATGCCGCGTCTTCCCCCGCATGGATTCCCCGTAGTGTTCCACCACGAAGGCTATGGACCTAATATGTGGCACATGCTGCAGCAGCAACAGAAGCATCGTCAGTCATCTATGAACGTCTGGAACAGCAACGGCAAGAAGAGCAGTCGTCGCAGTCGCCACGGTCGCCATGGCCGCCGTAGCCGTCGCTGCCGCCGCCACAGACGTGCAGCAAAGCTTTCAAAAGCGCAAGGAGCCGCGCCGCGTCAGCAAAGCCTTCCGTCCCAGTCGGCCTACTACGAGAACCCAAGTCCTGTTGGTGTTCAGTCGGCCGCTCAGAGTGCGTATCCGATGACTCCGAGCGCAGTGCAGCCCGCATCGCAGTCTCAGCCTCAACCTCAGTCTCAGTCTGCGTATCCACAAGCCCAGAGCACGCCCAGTTCAGCGACCCCGACCGCGGTTGAGCCCATGTCGCAAGCAGCTCAACCAGCTCAGCCGACCGCGTATCCAACTGCTACGCCCTCAGCTCCAGCCCCGGCTGCCGTGCAGTCTGCATCGCAGTCGGCCTACCCGCAAACCACAAGCCCAGCTGATGTCCAGTCTGCAGCCAACACAGCCTATCCGCAATCGGGTGCATCACTGAGCAGTGTGCAAGACCATGCATTGGCTGCGCAACCGACAAACGTCTCGCCACCCACAGTCAAGTCTGCCGGCGTTCTGAACGCTTCGCTCGCAGCGCCGGGAGCCGACAGTGACTATTTCCAGTCGGGCGATAATTCCTACTAAGGAGCATCGGCTGCTGGGTGGAAAAGTGTGTGTGGAGAGACAGTTGTGGAAGGGAGACGTGTCGTTTGAACGTGTGGGTGTGGGTGTGGGTGTGCGGAAGGAAGGAAGAGGGAAGAAAGTATGGTGTGGATGTGCTAAAGAAAGCAGGAGAGTGGATGACATTATTTGCGGCTGGATCGCAGGTACGGCCACAGAGTGGGCCTGTTGGCTTTTCAGAATGAGACAAGAACGGACTTTTATGTTGTTGTCGGTAGTGGGTTCCCGATACTGCTGCATTCTTGTCAAAGATGTGGCGTGTTGCAGTCCGCAGTGACCCGCGATTGCGTTAGTAGTGGCAGTGCTGTCTTCATCCGAGCCATAGGCCGTGCTTGTGTTGGCAGTGGTGTCTACCTCCTTTCTCGGATGCGCAGCCTATTTGATGTGCGTATCCTTTCTTTCGACTCCTTTTCCTAATACATCATTCTATTCCTCCATTCACTTCTGCGACGCAGCCAATGTTGTCTATGGTGTGGCATGCAGCTGCCAACTTGCCGGCCTGTACAATCAACGGCCATGCATGGGATCCACGACTCTGGACCAACAAGAGGACAGGAAGACACACATGCGAGTGGAATATGATTACGCACACGAAGACACCACCATCTATGCAGTATTTTTGTTACATTAAGTAGAGCGGCATGTTGTACGCGCTGGCTAGCCACGCTTAGTTCAACGCCAGTACGTTTGCCTCAGCTTCAACGGCACCCTGGACCGTTTCCTTATGGAATTTGATGAGCAGCTGGTCCACCGTTTCTACACCAATCGGTCCAACGTCTGCCATATGCTTGATGCTCGCGGTCACTTCCTTAACCTGGTCGTCGTTCAACTGCAAACCGAGCTGCTGCACGCGCGACTTCACCGCGTTCCACCCTGTGAGTCGGTGGCCGATCGACACGTAGCGCGTCATTCTAGTGGGCACACACGTCTGTCAGTCAAAAACACCACACCCTCCCACACCCGACGTGAAACAGCACGCTGGGCCTACCCGAAGTCTTCCGGTTTGAGGATCTCGTAGGTGGCCGGATTGTTCAAAATAGCTTTGGCATGGATCCCGGCTTTGTGGGTAAATGCGCACCATCCAGTGACGTAATTGTTGAAAGGCACTTGCACATTGACTGCGTCTGCCACCAGGTTCTCCAAGTCTCGCAGCTGCTCCAGACGATACTTCCCACGCACGTAGTCTCGATCGGCAGTGTACATGCGCGCGAGGAAGCCGCCTATAGGAGTGATGCCGTTGCGCTCTCCAATGCCGAGCACGGACGTGTCCACGTGTGTTGCACCAGCTTCAAGAGCCGCATACGCATTGGCAATGGCACATCCTGTACGACAGGGTGGCGGCTTAGAATACGTGGCTCGCGACAAATGGCACACGGACAGACTTACCAGTGTCGTTATGGAAATGGCATTCGATGTCACAGCTGACAACGCCCCGCAGTGTACGCACTAGCTCGTAGACTTGCCGTGGATTGGCACAGCCAACCGTGTCGGCAATGCCCACACGATTCACGCCAAGCTTGTCCACCGTGCGATAGATGTTCAACAGGTCCACCAGGTCGCTGCGAAACGAGTCTTCGCTGCTGAAGCGCACCTCCAAACCCCGACTTTTGATGAACTCGATCACTTCTGTGGCCTGCTGCGTGATGTAGTCCATATCCTTGCCATGGCTGAACTCACGAAGCAGCGAGCTTGTGCCAATAACCACATCCAGACCGTCCACGCCACAGTCCACGGCAATCCGCGCGTCGTCCATGTGGCAGCGTACGTGGGTGAGTAGCTTAGCACGCAGTCCCAGCTTTGCGATTTCTTTGCAATCATGCAGTGAAGACGGGGATGCGGCTGGTGAGGTCAGCTCGATGTAGTCAGCACCGAATGCATCCAGTGCTTTGGCGATGCGGACTTTGGCCTCCAGCGAGAAGAAGGCGTTGGCAAACTGCTCGCCTTCTCTGAGCGTCGACTCGATGATGGCGAAGTCGGAGGTGCGAGACAGGAAGTCTGCTACAGCGTACGGGTTCTTGTGCTGGGCCATGGTGCTGGGGAAGCAGATGAGACTGCTGAAAGCTGTGGCAAGATGCGGCTGCTGCATCACATCTGCCACAAAGGACCACCACTGGCACGGTCCGCACCATGCGATCCAGCGCCGCAGTTAAGCCATGCGCCTGTAGACACGAGCATCGGACATGGCGATTGGTGTTCTCGCAGAAAAGCATAAGCCCTGCGGTGCAAAGGAAGCGACGTGGTGGGCCTCCAATAGACCAAGCAGAACAGAGACACGCCAAGGAGCAAGGCATTACAGTGGCAACATAGTGGCAGCGACAGCTTCGTCTGGTATTTCACAGAGGTCTAATTACTCGCTCAAGCATCAAAGGCAATCACAGCACAAAAGTGCATGCAGCGAGGCTCGAACCTGCGTCTGTTCGTGTGGGATGGAACGCGTGGTCCGCACCTTAGACCACTTAGCTACGCGGGTGCCTCGCGCACACTACTTTACCATTTCTGCAAGGTACGTTTGCAGTTGTGTCCGAAAATGGACGACACACGGCGGCGCATAAGAACTGGCAGCAAGGACGAGGAGAGCCGCACCGCACTCTTCCCGCTTGTCGCAGGCCGCACATCGCAACACTGCAACAACACACACTGCAAACCGCAACACCGCAAACCACACCACGCTATGGAAACCATCCGCTTGCTACTACTTCTTGCCGCTGTCGTCACGGCTGGTCCCTCGTTTGACAGGGTTGGACAAGAGCCGCAGGGACTAGGATCGCATGCTTCAGCCTCGAGTATGCTAGGAGGAGTTCACAACAGCTTCCCGCTTAGCGAATCGTTCTTGGGAAAAAGTTCAGAGGAGCTTCCAGTAGCTGGAACTGCTGGCGACACGGATCCAAACACCAGCGAAGAAGGATTCTCCAGCTTGGAGGATCCCAAAAACAGTGACGAGAACAGCTCACCTAAGCTAACCCCACCTGGATCGGACAGCAACACTCCGCTTTCTACGGACGATGGAATGTATCAGACCACAACCACCAGTACCACGTCTACAAGTGTAGATTCGAATAACGAGACTGCCGATTCAGATCCGTTGCCCGAAAATAAGAACTTTCTGTTGTCACCGAGTCGGGAATCCGAAGACGCAAATGATCCAAATAACTATCTCAAAGGGTTTCCTACCTATTACGGATACCCAGAGTACCAGAATGCTAAGACACGTTTGTTCCTTGGCTATTGCTTGTCCGTAGCTCCACCGAGCAGTGATTCGCAAGCGAAAGGCGATCTTGTTATGCCAGAAATTTCTGAAGAAGAGGGCGACGAAAAATCGAAATTCTGTATCGAGACAGAAAAATGGGTGGGCGTCACGAAAATACACTTGACGCTCAAAGAATTTAAAAAGAGAGGTGGCAGTATGTTGAGTAATGGGATAGCAGTGATTGTTAAAAACACAAACAATCGCTACAGCATCTTCCTTCCGGAGCAGGTGTTTGCCGACAGTCGCATTGATTGTGGTAGCGGCGAGCAAGCGCTTTTGCTGGCGTCAGAAGACATGAATTCTGTTTTTGAGCAGTGGGGTGTTTGGACTGAGAAGACTGTGGAGAGAAAGGGGTACAGGATCTTTGGCACTTCGCGATTGGTGGAGAAGCGACCTACATACACCTTTGCAGATGTACACGGAGATCTTGCTGTTCTATTTCGGCTACTGAAGATGGCGCACTTGATCCCACAGAATGCAGACTTCACTATTGGACCCAATGACGACATTGCTCGCATGAAGAACGTTATGTGGACCGGAGGTAACGCACATCTGGTCATTACAGTAAGCGGCATCCTCAATATCCTCTGGCTATATGTGGCACCTTCTAAAACTGTACATAGGGAGACCTTGTGGATCGCGGTCCATTGGAAAAGCAGGTGCTGGAAGTCATGATGCAGCTACAAAAGGAGGCACTAGTATCTCAGGGAAAGGTGAGTGAAAGCGGGGGAAAGGCAAGTTGAAGAAACTGTGCTGATGCATTGTAGGTGATTATCACAATGGGCAACCACGAGCATCGCATAATTGCTCGTATCGGCAGAGAAAATCTATCAATATTTCGACGAGACAAGAACATCCATGACAGATTTGTAGCGAAGGAGAATGATCGTGTAGTCAGATGGTACCTCCCGGCTCCAATGAAAGGATTGGGATATACGCAGTACGGGGGCGGAGAGGAACAGTATAAGGATACATACGCGTTCAATAAGCCTTACGCAGATTTCATGATGACTTGGCCTTACCTTCATGTGCAGAAAGAGGGAATGTTTGCTCACAACTTGTTTTCTGATATGGATTTTGTAAGTGTCAATAGGGAAGTGACGGATATGTATGGTACGAAAGAACCAAGACCTGCTGAGCGCTATGCAGCTATGGTAAAAAAATGGGTGGATCAGCAATTTGCCAAAGCTAAATCTACTGGAGAAAATCCGATACAAAAAGATGACTCTCGCACACGTAGCTTTACAGATGCATTTGATCCACTATACGTGACCAATTTCATTGAAGATTCATGGGCAATTAGAAAGTTTGCAAAAGTAGATTGCGGACCTATCAATGAGATGCAAAAGACGCTTAAGGTATGTCCGCGAGACAAGCTACACTTACATAACGTTGTTTAGGTGAAACGGTTCTTCATTGGTCATTATCCCACGTTTAATGGAAGAATCGAGGAGAGATGTGATGGAAAGCTGATCTTAATGGACATGGCAATGAGCAGATATCAAGAGATGGCAGCACCAGACGGGGAGAAAGACGTATTTAAAAGAGGAATCGGATTCGTGATGGCCATGGGCGACACGGTGAAGGCAGTGTACCCTGACAGGGTTGAAGTGTTGTGGCCCAGGCCTGAAGTGCAGGCGGTGTAGTCTCCCCGCACGCCAGTGAGGATGTATCTATGTACATACAACGGGTGGGTGAATAAATGCAGTGAACACCACGAAATGGCTGGCAGCAGTGTTGTTGCGTCAATCGACGCCGCGGCAGATGCGCGTGCACAGACACGCGGTGGTGGTGATGGCGGTGGTGGCAGCAGCAATGGGAGTCGGTAGTCGATGGCAAGGTGCTGGATGGCTGTGGCAGGTGTCATGACGCATCAGCGGAGGAGTGTAGACTAGTTGGTATTGATACACACACCGACGCACACCGACGCACACACGCACACAACACTGATACACCGCAGCAGCCGACTCTCTC
>QZWT01000019.1:0-69812 GCA_004114315.1 Cochlonema odontosperma | reverse complement strand
CGTGGTTTATGGAAACAGGCACGCTGTATCCTATGGAACATAAGTGGTTTGTGGGTCCTATGATTGGTGAAGGTAGTCAGGCAAATGTGTACCATGTTTGGTGCAACGAGCTAAAGATCCACGGTGCTTTGAAGTTGTTCAAAAACACGAACAGCAACCGTGATGATGTGTTTGAAAGAGAGCTTCAGATCCTGGAGGTACACACTGCCGCGCTGCTGCGCTGTCCCTCTCCCTCCCTTTCTCACCCTGTCGCGTGGTAGATTCTGACTAAGGCGGCGGAAGGCACGCCGTAGCATCCCTCCCGTGTGGTCAAGCTTCTTGATAAGGATGCAAATCGTTTCATGCTGGTGCTGGAGTACGCGTTGCTCGGATCGCTCGACACCTACATCAGCTTGAACAAGGAGCGTCTGTTTGCAAACGAGTTTGATGCCGCTCCCTATATGGTAGATTTGGCGGAAGGTAGGGACAGCCAGTGGCTGGCGCGCCTGTCTGACACGTCGTGTCCCAGGGATCAGCTTCATGGAACGTGCGAATGTGGCACACAGAGACCTTAAGCCAAACAGTAGGCCTCCCCCCTCCATCGGTCTACAGCACCGCTCATCGTCACAGACATCCTGCTGTTTGTCGATCCCAGCACAGACGACATCAGCTTCAAGTGGGCAGACTTCGGAGTGGCAGAGCTGTTGCCATACTGTCTGGACGACATCATACCTGGCTCTGCCGATTACATCGCACCAGACTACTACTTCAAGCAAGAGCCGGCGTCGCTGATGTCTCCTGTTAAGGCGGACATCTACTCCTTTGCCGTCTTGCTTCTGGAGATCGTCACCTCCTACATTCCGTGGCGAAATGCTGAGACGTTCCGCATCATGCCTAGCGAGGCCGTGATGCATCAATACTCTCCCCTCTTCCAGGACCTGGTCGACCGTGCAACACGACCGCGCATTGAAGAGCGCTTGTCGGCACAGGAGCTCGTGAACCACTACTACTTCCACAGCACTGCAACTAACCATATACAGCTGCTCAAGGCATACCACGTAGTAGCGCGGGAGTTGCCCGCACATGACACCACCGTCACACTCAAGCGGCTGTACCCATTCGCCGATCTGATGCGGCATCCTTCTGACGAACATCTGAGCAATGACAAGGACAAGGGCTATCAGTTCTTTACCGCTTCTATGCTGGATGTTTGCAACAGTGCTGCGACGCACAGTCTTGTGAGCCACCCGAACATGTCACTCACCAACCAGTATATGGATATCAAGATGCGTATGCGACATCAGATGCCTGACGACCCACCGGCTTGGATCGATCTCGCATTGGCCATGCTGGAGGACGCGTGTCGGAAAGAACCAACTTACTTGGACCAATATTGGATACAGTGTCTCACCGTAGGTAACGGACTGCCTAAGCAGAAACCACGAAGCATCACGCGTCTCGCCACCTATCTGTTCCGTTCGTCGAGCAAGAAAAATACACCGCCCAAGCCAAAAACACTAATCAAACTCAACGGCGCTTTGCTTAAAGTGTTGGATGCGGGAGTGTGTTGATGGCGATGTCACTGCTGGCAGTGAGCGTGTTTATTCGGGGGAGGGAGGGAGGGAGAGAGAGGTATGCACAATGATGGCGTTGGTCTGGTGACATGGAAGTGTGGTGCACTTTCGTCTTCACAGCCTCGTGGTCAATAAACCCGGTCCGTTCTGATCTAGTGTGAGTGGCGTGCACTATCTCTCCGGTCATAGCCATAGCCGCTACCGCCGCCCATACTCCTCTGTTGTGGCTGCTTTTTTGAGCAGTGCGCCTGCTACTTTCTCAGTTGGACACGCCATGTCATCGCCCGATGCCATTGATGCCGTAACCATCGCAAGCGTAGTGTGCTGACCCTTAGATACTTGGCATGATCCGAATAACTGTTGCTTGGGCTTCCCGTCTGGATCCAAGGCAAGGCGTCGCACGCCCCTTTTGGACACGTCCTCACGCGTACACAGCACGACCGAAGGCATTGTCGTAGCCAGCGTGTGCACGTTGTCGCTGGTGTGGAACACATGCACCATGGAAAGCAGCAGACGCTTGCATAGCAGGCTTGAGACGCTTGAAAAGGTGCACACACACACACACACACGAACAAGCAGCACACAACACTCACCATGCGTGGCAGATGACGTTTGCATTTTTTGTCATCACCACGCTCGCTTGCGATATCCATCTGCAACGGCACGCTGAGAAAATGGCTTCTCTGTGGATAGATGTGGTGGCGCTGGTATGTCAGTGCGCTTGCACCACCGTGCCTCGTGCTCACACGGCCCAGTCGAGCCTCGCGCTGGTCTATCTGCAGCGTTATAGGCAAGGAAAATGGCATCGCTTGCCAATGGTGCTGCTCTGGCTATGGGTGTGCGTGCACGCCTTCCGTGGACCAGTCCGTGATAGCGTCACGACGCTTAAAATGGTGCTATCGGCAATACTGGTTGGCACTGGCCTTGCTGGTGCCACCAGTGACCACAACGAAGAAGCCTATGGCGACTACACACTCCTCGACGGTCAACAGGCAACACCCCTACACGCGTTCGCGACGTAACATGGCGCAGGCGAGTCCCGAAGAGACCAGTAGCCTGCTGTCACGGCTGTCGTTCTCCTGGATCAGTCCACTGATCCGCGAAGGCTACCGACGACCACTAGAGGCCGTGGATCTATGGTACGCATGTTCCTAGCGCTCTGGCTACAGCTTGGCTAGGGTGCTGCCAAAACGCTTTCAAGTGCACCGTGTATTCGCGCTTTTCCAGAAAGAGTGGCAAAACGAGCAACAGCGGTACTATCGGCTGGCTGCTATCACCATGACAACTGAATAGCAGCAGTGCATCGCCCTCTCTTACACGCACGCTTCTATACAACTTCGGCGCGTGGCTATTGCTCGCAGCTCTGTTGAAAGGACTATACGACTGCATGATATTCACACAGCCGCAATTGTTCAAGCGCCTACTTGAGTTCGTGATCAGCCAGAATAGCGAGCATCCTCAGGATGCAACTACAGGCTTTTCAATTGCGGGTAAGCATCGCGTAGACACATGCGCAATACCAATCGATAGGGCTCATGTTGATTCTAACGATGTTGCAAACCACATGTCTTCAGCAGTACTTCTACCTCTCTTTCAACACCGGCGCTAGTGTATGTGCGCGCACATATCGAGGGTGATGCCAGTGCTATGCCAAACGGGGCTATAGGTGAAATCTGCGCTCACAACAGCAATCTACCACAAGTCGCTACGGCTGTCTCATGCGTCGCGGCAACGGTATACAGTGGGCGAGATCGTGAACCTGATGGCCGTGGACACAATGCGGATTCAGCAGTTGAGTGCCTATCTGCATGTTGCGTGGAGCGGTATGTAAACCGCACCGCGCACATTTCTTACCTCGCAGGTCCATTCCAGATCATGCTTGCCTTGATCTCACTCTACCAACTGCTTGGAATCAGTGCGCTTGCGGGTGCGCTAGTGATGGCTGTGACGGTGCCCATCAGCGGTATGGTGGCTTCGAAGATGCGTGTGTATCAAAGTGCATCGCTTGCCCTTAAGGATGAACGCATCCGTTTGACAGTAGTGTCTTTGTATTGTCGTCTTTTCCACTAAGCCGTACTAGGAGGAAGTGTTGTCAGGCATCAAAGTGATCAAGGTAACGGTTGCTGCTATCGGTCCTGCACTACCACACACTGCTAGCTCTACGGCTGGGAAGAAGCATTGTTTGCAAAGATCCAGCAAATCCGGGACATCCGTGAAATCGGCCTCATGCGCAGTATGGGTGTTCTCGCTGGTGCACAGCTGTTCATCATGATACTCCCTGGAACCCTCGTGTATCTCACCACGTTTGGAATCTACTGCTACATGAGCAACGAGCCATTGACTTCCACAAAAATATTTGTGTCAATATCCCTGCTACAACTGCTGCAGTTTCCGTTAAAGTAAGCCACGCGCTTGTAGTGAGTAAGAGTGGTGTAACCTGTTCACCCTCTTCAGCATGTTTCCGCAAGTGATCTCCGCATTGGTGGAAAGCGCCGTATCGATCAAACGCATTACTGTGTTCTTGACAGCCGAAGAAGTGGAAGGGCGAACGCAGAGTGAGCGGATAGAACAGGCGAGAACAAGCAGCGTATCAGAGCCAGACACTGCGATTCGAGTGACAGGAGCATCGTTCGCATGGTCAACGCACCCGGAATCAGTTACGCTGCACGACATACAGCTGAGGGTACCGACAGGAACTGTTTTGTTCGTGGTGGGACGTGTGGGAGCTGGAAAATCCACATTGCTCAATGCACTGTTGGGCGAAGCACCGAGAGTGGCAGGCAGTGTGCTTCTCCGTGGATCGGTGGCCTATGTTCCTCAACAGCGTATGTGTCCTCACTATCGCCCCGTATTTTGCTCATATCCACTCGGGCACTATAACGTCTGTAGCATGGATTATGAACGCCACAATTCGAAGCAATATTACGTTTGGTAAAACGTTTGATCGCCGAAACTATCAAAGTTAGTCAGTCAGCTAGCTAGCTAGCCAGCCAGCCAGCCAGCCAGCCATTGCTTGAGCATGGTTGTTTTGCGGGTGCGGATGTTTACCGTGATAGAGGTGTTGGAGGCGTGTGCTCTCGTGGCAGATCTCGAGATGCTGCCGTTTGGTAAGCGTACACCGATACATGTGTGTTATGCACCGTGAGCTCATGTTCTTAGGAGATAAAACAGAGATTGGCGAGAAAGGCGTGAACCTTTCCGGAGGGTATGCTTGCGCTTCACTTGCTTGACGAATAACTCGCACAGACAAAAGGCTAGAGTGGCGCTGGCCAGGTACAGTGTGGCAGCCTTACAGGAACACTGGCTGACTCGTTAGAGCGGTGTATGCCCGTGCTGACATCTATCTGTTAGATGATATTCTAAGCGCGGTGGATGCACACGTAGGTGCGTAACAAGCACGCTCTGCCATCGCCGCCTTCTCATCTCCGTGCTCGCCAGGCAGACACATATTCAATCACTTGCTGGGGGATAAGGGGTTGCTGCGACGCACAACATGTGTTTTCGTAACTCATGGATTGCAATACATTCGCCCACAGGATCAAATACTATTTCTGCGAGACGGACGCGTGGTGGAATATGGTATGGAGGAGAACCTTCGTCGACAAAATGGTGCGTTCGCCGAACTTTGGAAGACTCTGGCTAGTACGGATGGCGCTTCGTCATCATTGTCGTCGTCAGCACCGGCCTGTACGAACCACACGAATGCCCCAACAGATGCCGCTCTTGACGACGATGCAGCTGCACGCGTACTGCGCAAGATGTCCATCGCTGAATCCACACGAAGCTTGCTGAGCGAGCCGCTTTTGGCGGATGATGCGGTGTCGGACAAAGGCGACGGTCGCCTAATGTCCACAGAGGAGTCTGCAAAAGGAGGTGTTGATATTGCTATTTACAAGAAGTACGCAGCAGCCTGTTCGTACGGTGCGATTGCGCTATATTTGGGCTTGCTAGTGGCTACGCAAGTCTCTTCAGTCTGTAGGTGTGCTGGTATGCAACTCTGCTTATTCTTTTCTCCTTTTCCGCTCGTGTACTCAGCCAATGTGGTTTGGCTCAAGACATGGGCATCGCTGCATGACCGAAGAATGGATGGCATTGACAACCTATACTATTTGGCGGTGTACGGACTCGTTGGTGTGCTCACTGCCGTCCTGCTCGGCTGTCAGGCGATTGTTGTGTATGTGGTCTGCATGAAAAAGTAAGACCGTGTGCGTTGAGCCCTTCCACGTACTAACGTACTGCAGCTCATGTGTGTCCACGCATCGCAACATGCTATACAGTGTACTTCGCTCGCCCATGTCTTTCTTCGACACCACCCCACTCGGCAGAATTCTCAATCGATTCAGGTTAGTGTTTCCGCTTCCTCTTCGCCTGCTTTTTGTATAATGAATGTCTTCCGCTTCTAGTAAGGATATTTCCGTCATCGACTCGGTGCTTCCAGGCACATTCGCTGCCTTTTCCCGTACGTTCGGCAACATTAGTACTGCGCTGGTGGTCATCTCTTGTTCCTCGCCCGGCTTCTTGATCATAGTGATCCCGATCTGTGAGAGCAACTGCTATTGCGTCTCTGACACAGCCAGGCTTAACCTATCGTTGGATTCAACGGTATTATATGGAGAGCACGCGTGAGCTGAATCGTATCGACTCGACCACCCGATCGCCCATCTTCGCCCACTTCCAAGAGACCATATATGGCATGACCACAATCCGTGCATTTCACCAGGCCGATCGTTTCATCACAGACAACACCCGAAAGATGGACACGAATTTGCGTGCCAGCTATGGCATTATCGCACTGAACAGGTGGCTAGCCTTCCGACTGGAGCTGCTAGGTGAAGCATGCATGCAAGGAAATAGCTGGTAACACGTCACCAGGCTCCGTCATTGTCTTCTCTGCGGCGTTTCTGGCCGTGTGCCAGGCCATGTATATCGAGGATTTTGACGTTGGTCTGGCGGGTCTGTCGGTGTCCTATGCACCTTTAATCACGCAATCCTTAAACTGGTTCATTCGTCAGTATTGTGAAATCGAAACCAACATCATCAGCATGGAACGCATTGACGAGGTGGGATGTTGTGGTTGCCGCATTCACTAACCCCACGTCAGTATTCACGTCTGGTGGGTGAAGCACCCGCGGTGATAGAAGCAACTCAGCCTGACAAAGAGTGGCCCAGTCGTGGTGTGGTGCGGTTCCATCACTATTCTGCGCGATATCGCCTAGAGCTGGAGCCTGCTGTCAAAGTAATGCGGCCGCGTGTGCAGAAGCGAAGCGTCAAAAGACAAGAATGCTAAACAGATTAGGATTTGTCGTTTGAAACTGGAGAAATGGAAAAAATTGGTGTGTGCAGTGCTCGCAATGGCAATTGGCGCTGATACAGCGGATGCTGCAGGAATTGTGGGCCGAACAGGAGCGGGAAAATCCAGTTTGACGCTTGCACTGTTTCGCATTATCGAAGCGGACAATGGGAGCATTAGTATTGACGGAGTTGACATTGCTAGCATGGGGCTGTTTGATTTGCGGTCGCGACTGAGCATTATCCCTCAGGATCCGGTCATTTTCTCTGGTAACAGATTACCAGTGGGCATGTGGTACTCACACAAGTATCACTGTGACCATGTAGGAACTGTGCGCGAGAATCTGGATCCGTTTGAACGGCATTCTGACGCGGAGATTTGGACTGCGTTAGAACTCGCTAAGTTGGATCGTCACGTGGCATCTATGTTAGGACAGCTGTCAGCCGTGGTGGCACAAGGGGGCGACAATTTCTCGGTTGGGCAGCGACAAGTGCGTGCTTTCGTGTGCTTCCTTGAGCTTATACATTCATGGCTATAGTTGATTTGTCTGGCACGTGCATTGCTTCGTCGTGCTAAAGTGCTAGTGTTGGATGAGGTAGGTTGCAGTGGGACGCTTGGCAGTGCTTTGTTGAGACACAACAAAACATGCGGGAGGGGACCATTCTAAGGAACTGTGTTTACTGATTTCGTGTCCTACCAGGCTACTGCCGCCATAGATTTGGAGACAGGTGAGCCGTGTGGGTGACGGAGCTGACATCGCAGATCGCATTATCCAAGAGACGATCAGAAAAGAGTTCATGGCATGCACTGTATTGACCATCGCTCATCGAATCGAAACAGTGATGGACAGTGATCGGTAGCAAATCACACACCATCTCGGTAAAAGAGTGTCTGACCAGTATTTGTTGTAGAATCCTGGTGCTAGACAAGGGCAGGATTGCTGAGTTCGACACTCCTGCCACACTGCTTGAAAACCCAAAGTCGATTTTCTATAGCCTCGCGAAAGAAGCGGGAATCATCACTTGCGCCTAAGACGCTGTGTGTGGAAGAATAAGGAAGCGATTTCGTGAGCTACGTGCAATGCTGCGACAAAGGCACATGATGCCTGCTGGAAAACTGAGTAACAGACATCACGTACTCAATACAGCATCGTTCTTTTCTCACTGAAAGCGCGTGGCATTCAGCGCAACGACGATGCATAGCCTATTCCCATACCATAGCACGTCTGCTGTACGTATCGCTGGTGCAACGTCTCGCTAGTCAGTAGCCCTCCATCGGCAGTGGCCTGTTTCTCGCGACACAGAGGAGCAAGTACGCCACTCGACTAGCTGGTAGCTGACCACATTTTACAGATAGTAATAGAGCAGATGGAGGAGGAGAGCGTGTTTTTGTTGGCAGCACAGCAACGGTGATGCTCAAATACCTTGTGGCACTTACTGCAGAGGCGAGGCACACGGCGTCTTGTCTGTGAGCACAACGCCGTGAGCATCACAATGCTTCGCTCGCTCACTCACACTCATTGCTGTCAACAAAGATTGCAGACCAAGTAGAGTGATGAATCACATTCTCCGCCATCGCCGAGTGGTGCAGGTGTGCACACGCAGGCTGCGCGGTTGGCAATTGTGGCTTGTGGTGCCACTCCACTACCAGCAGGGCTAGAATTACGAGGTCTTTTGCAGTGCAGAGAGCAGAGCGTGTGGAGTGCCATTGAATGGTTCTCCGTGTGTCTCCTCACACGCTGATGTGTGTGTGCTGGTGGCTGCAGTGGTGAACCGTTGTTGCTGAAGGAGTACCAGTTGGTGTGCCGCATTAGGACAGCACACACGTCGCATTCTGCCAGTTTTTGTCGCTCGTCTGCGCCGCCAGCACGGCTATAAAATAGCGCCGCTTTCGCCGCCCGCCGCCTCGCCATCTTCTTTCTGCCCGCCAACCAGCCAGTCTGTTTGCTGCTTGTTCATTGCTTGCTCACTGCTTTTGCCTGCCTGCTCACCGCTTGTCCATCGCTTTTGTCTGCCTGCCTGCCTGCTGTTGCCATGCGTCTCACCACTACTCTTGCCCTGCTGCAGATAGCGCTGCTGGTCACCGCCGCACTTGCCCACAAGCCCACGCAAGACCAGGCCGGAGCTGACCTTGCCGCCGCCACCACCACCACCACGTCAACAACCGCCAGCAACCAGCTGCCACAGACTGCTACTGCTCCAGCTGCACCCGCTGCTGCCGACTCACCCCCACCAAGCAAGGTTCTGTCCAGCGACAAGACCGACCAGATACTCGATATGTTGCAAAGGGAGTACACCACCGTTAAAGTGGGCTCCAAGCCCCCCACCATGAGCGAAGACATCCTCGCCAAGATGAACGAAAGGATCGAGAAGCTTCTCAGGTTCGAGGGGGAGGGTGCCAGACACCTGGACAGTCTGAGTGACGAGGAGATGAAGAAGCTCAACCTGTGGCGTCCATCCGTCTACGCTGACCTGACTGAGAGGATCGTGGAAAAGAATGGTGGGGGGTATGCGCAAGCAACGATCGACAACGTTGCACGACTTGTACGTCTCGCCATCGATCCTGGTTTCGGCGGTAATCTTAACGCTAATATTGAAGACCCTCTCAACAAAGTGCTGAACATCTCTAAGTCTGCGCTTGCATGGGTGAAACTGCCGCCAAAACTATGGGCAATTGTGCTGGAAATAATTCGACATAAATTTGTGAGCAGCGTTGTAGCACTTCCCGGTGGATGGGAGATCACGAAGGATGGTGACCCGCGGCTGGGGTTCTTCGCACCCAGCTATGCATACAGCCGCTTCATTTCTAGTGACTACTCGGATGCTATTAGCTTGTATGAGTATGTGGATGCGTGCACTTTTTACACTCTTCCATCCCCGGCACCCAGCGACCAGATTCGAATCGGAGTCAAAGCGTATCAGTATCAAAAGGATTTCAAGCCAACCGCTGTTGACGAGTCCATTCCGGACCTAAACTTATTTGGTAATTTCTTAACGAAAAGAGACATGGCGGTATCATGGGAGGAGTCGCCGCTGAACCAGTTTCCAATGATCGAAGACTACAATGCTGCTAAGAAAGGTAGCGTGCAAGTGGACCCGATGGATGACACAGCCGTCGCCAGATACTTCCGGCTGTCCATGGCTATATTCGAACGTCTACGCGCGAGCGCGGAATCAGACCTAGGAGTGGTCTTCTTCGGATGGCATACAGCTAAAATTATGAACGGACTGAAGTATTTCACACTGCTCGACGCTGTTGCACTCGAGGTGGCACTGACAGCCTTTACCGAGGAAGAGTTTGATGCTTTCAAAGAGCATTACTCAAAGATGGCCACCAATAGCAAAATCACGTATACCGATGTATCTGACTTCATCGCAAAGGCCGTGGTACCGAAGCTGAAAGCGTCGCACGGAATCATCCTCAATCCAAACGCACGGCGTGTGAAGCAGCAGCAGTTGAATGTCACCTATCTGAAGAGTGTCCGGGCGAGCTACAAGAAAGCGCTTCCCGGGTGGATTGACCACGCGGAGGCTGTTCCCGCATTCAAGGAGTGCAAAGGATTCAAGGAGGCAATGGAGATGATGAGGAAGAGTGTGGCGTAGGTAGTTGGTTGTGAATGGCCATGTGTCTCCCCTGTGTATAGGATGTGCGTGTGTGTGTGTGCAGCAATGGTGTCAGCTGGCTGATGCTTGTCTGTGCAACCACGGAATGAAGCGTTGTTGGCTATTTTCCATCCACTGTATGCGACGTAGTTCCATACCAGGGGCATTACTACACTTATCCATCTCTTTCTAGAGCACGTCTCGGCCTCACTTACTGTGTGCATCCTACTCCCTCTTTCTCCATATACACCACACAAACGAGAAGAGCCAGGCACTCCTTTCTTCTCTTGCACAGAACACACTGCCAAAGCATGTTTGCTGGGCGGCAGCATGCATATGCACACACACTTCTGCCTGCGCGTCATTGCGCGAGACAACAGTCTTCCTGCCAGGAACAGAAGCCACATCACGTGCCAGTGTCTAAACATGACCTCGCCTGACGCCCTCACGCCAAACCAGCTAACGCAAACACAACCGACCCAACACGCCGCTGATGACACGCCCGAGAGTGCGTGGCGGCGTGATGTCATAGAGAGTCGCCAGCATCTGGTCGTGGGACGGTTTTTGCGCCAGGGAAGCAAGGACTGCACTAGTAAGCGGCGCTGTCTGCGCTGTCCAACCGTGTTCCTTCTGCAGAAATATACGTGTACGAGGACACTGAAGTGCAATTTGGAAGGCATACCGATTGGTACTGCTCTCCCGCCGTATGGCGCGTGCGGCTGACACACGGCGCGCAGTGATGTGGTGCTGCACACCGAATTCGCATCGAACTTCCAGTGCCGCATTTACGCTGTATACTTTTTTCACACGTGCATTTGAACTGACGCGTTCGACAGATCGGGGACTATGCATTCTGTGAGGTTGCTGTTCGCGCGCGGGTGGGGCAGGGCAGAGCACAATACTCAATAGTGTGTAGGATACAAGCACTAACGGCACACTGTGGAACAAACGAAAGCTGAAACGCGGCGAACATGCCTTGTTGACCGACGGTGGCATACTCAAGATCCTGCGGGACGTGGATCTGGCGCCGACAGACGTGTTTAACTACGAGCAAATACGCACCAACAGCTGCGACGTCTCTGATCAAGAGTACCAAATTGTACCTGTTCGCGTGCAGAATACGTGTGCTCACTCTAAAACCGTATGTGTAGAAGGCTGGATGGCAATATGTGATCACCCAAAAGTTGCTTGGCACGTATGCACACCGTCCATGCGAAGTAGTGGCGCTAATGCCGCCTACTTCGACATCTCCAGTGGCTCGTTTGCCGAAGTTCGGAAAGCCTTTTGCACACGAAGCCGCCGCTATATGGCTGTGAAAGTTCTGGAAAAGAGTCGTGTCAAGCAGTCTGGATCGCAGCAGTTCAATGAAAGTTCGTCTACCGGAGATGCAACCACAGCCATCTTCAACGAGCTGAAGATACTCACCGCTGTGAACCATGTAAGCACGCGTGTGTTACCGACACTAAGAACCAACCACGTTTTAGCCAAACATTGTCAACACCTTTAATATTATCGAGACCTCCGCTCGCGTTTACATATTCATGCAACTGTAGCGTCCATCTGACGCGCATGCCTAGGTATACTCACCGCTCTGTGTAGCATCGAGGGTGGAGAGCTGTTCGAGTACGTCCAGGGACGAGGCAAACTTCGGGAAAACGAAACGAAGTTTATTTTCTTCCAGATTGCACTCGCACTGCAGGTAGGCGGGAAGGAGAAGATCCGCAGACTGACGTCCGCTCCTCTAGTACCTGCACAAGAATAACATCTCTCATCGCGGTACTGCAGCAGCAGGGAAGGGGGAGTGTGCGCACACTTAACCCAGTGATCTAGATCTGAAGCCTGAGAATATCCTATTGGCGAAGCGTGACCCGTATCCTTATGTCTTGCTCACCGATTTCGGAATGGCCAAACAACTGGCCGTGACAGGCGGAAGCACTATCCAGGCCCGCATGCACACCATGTGCGGGACAGTGGAATACATTGCGCCTGAAATCGTGCGGCACCCCGCGCTGCAAAATAGCCACGCCAGCAACGACACCGACTCGCAAGGGGAATGGAAAGGCTATACGAAGCAAGCGGACTGCTGGAGCATGGGTGTGTTATTGTATGTCATGCTGTCTGGAACGCTGCCGTTTGGCCGTGGCGATGGCGTTGGGGAAGCGACCACAAGGGTGCTGAGCCGTGCACGTCGTGGCACAGTCGGCTTTCCTCACGAGGTGTTTCAGGACATCTCTGACACCGGTCTGCTTGCCCGCTTTGATCGCGTATGTTAACGCTTTGCAGCCAAATCGCTGATCGAAAGCTTGCTGCAAGTGGACCCTGAGAAACGGCTGACGATGGACAAGACGCTGGAGCATCCATGGATAAGCGACCGGAAGGCCGAGCTAGACCAGATCTACCAGGACAAAGTCACTCACTGCTTAGGTGTGCGAGACGAGAACGCGGCAGCACCTGCGACAAAAACAGCTGCTGTAAAGAAAAGGCGACGCCAAGGTAGGACTGCTGCGGTAGTGCCGATGAGCATTGACGATGCACGCATACAGAATCTGTCGATATTTCCGAGCCCAGGGTGACTCGGCAAAGAGCACGGAAGATGGAGGAAGCGTCTGGCGCTGCCCCACCATTGGAAAGTCCAGAGAAAGCCCGCACAGCACTGCAAGAGTGCCCGCTATCTAATGCATACGCATGACGCTCACATGCGATCATTAGCATGCACTTCCGTTTCAGACAATGAATCGTTGCATTTGTACCAAGACAGACGTGTGTGTGTGTGTGTGTGCGTATGTTGTAACCGTGTTTCCAGGGGATTCCAGCTGTTGCGCTGTGGAGAAAGCAGTCCCGCGCTTGCTGATCTCCTTAAGCGGCTGTTGTGATGGCGATGCTGCGATTGACGCGTTTACTACCGCCGCTCCACCGAGTGCTTCTGAATGCCGACAAGCGACTCTCCACGTTATTTGGCAGCGCGTCAATGCACTCCCGCGGCCTGTGTCTCTCGAAAACACATCAGCCAGCAGCGACAGTCTCGCCCTCACAATCCGCGCTTCTTTCCCAGCCTCTGTTGCTGCAACAGCAACAGTCGCGAGGCATGAAGGTGCGATCGGCAATCAAGGTGCGCTGCGAGGGCTGCTCGATTGTGCGCCGACGGGGCAGACGTTATGTGATTTGCAGCCGTGACCAGAAGCACAAGCAACGACAGGGTTAGCATGACATAGGCGTGGAAAGGCATCTATCGAGGATATGCATGAGGATCGTCACTCTCTTTGTGAAGAAAGCTGTCGTTCCGGATGGGGCCCAAGCACTGCCCGTCTCTTTTTTGCGGTTGCCCTGTGGGACAATAGAAACCTGTTGGTGTGCAGTGGCGTGTATCGTTGCCGGGCAGAATGCGTTGTTTATGTGGTGGCACACGACCAGCGGGTATGGCTGGTGGATGGAACATGCGGTGTACATGCTGTGGGGAACAGTAGCAGGCCATCCATCAGCTGGCATCGAACACATCGCACCTCCAAACACCACACCACACAACATCGCTGATCAGACCTGACCCAGATCTATTCTTTCGTTGATGGTCGGTCATGCTAGATGTGATGGTAATGTCGCCTGACTACTGACAAGGCCGCAACGACTGTCTGGCCTTCCTGCGCACTCGCTTGCCTACACAAACTATCCACTCCACTTTCCGCAACCACCTTCAACACCGATCCGCTATCTAAGCACACACAGCATCGCTTTCCACTGATCCTTCACCTACGCAGCCCACAACCTCGTCCAAGATCGTCATCCCTTCCGTTTGTGACTGTGTTTGTGATGCCTGCCGTAATCGGCAATGCCGCATCTGTCCACAGACCCGCGTCGCCGGCTGACTGCTCGCTCACGCTGCTTTCGCCTCTTCCATTCCCCCAGCGCTTCTCTTTTATTCTGTACCTAATATCCACGCTTTTCTTCTACTTTAGTTCTAACGTTTGAACAATGGCCAGAGAAGTGTTTCTGGTGGCGTTGGTCGCTACAGTGTACCTGCTGAATTGCTGTACTATTCTTGATGCTGCAAAAGCTCCTCTACCGATGCGTTTGGTACGGCGACGTAATATGGATGACGCCCACAATCTGGGAACAATGGGCGGCTGTGGCGGCGGGTATGGCGCTAAACGCTTCAACTTCGGTGGCGGTGGTGGTGGTGGTGGTGAAGCTATGGCTGCTACCACTCGCTCGTTAACGGGATGTTCGGCTGACAAACTGGGCCTGCAGTCGATGCAGACACAAAACGCAATGTCCGGAAATAGTGCTCGCACCATGCAGATCACTGGTGCGACGTCTGCTGGTGGCGGTCAAGGGTTCACTAGTGGAAGTCGATCTTTCAACGCAGGCGCGAACGGCAGTAACCAAGCCACCTCGGGCTACTCTGCCAACTTGGGCACTTCCAATCAGGGCACGACTGCTTCCAACCAGAGTACGACCACCTCCAACCAGGGTACAACCACTACCACCACCACCACAAAGGGCACAGCCGGTGGACTGGGTGCTAGCGGAAGCCTGGCCGCAAACGGTAGTAACGGGTCGCAAAGAAATGGCTCCTTTACTACTACCACCACCACGAATGAGCAAGGTGGCGATGGTGGTGGTGGCGATGGCGGTGAGGAGGGTGACAACGATAGCGAGGGTGGTGCTGCTGTTGCTCAGGCACTCGGTACAAATACCACCAGCAGAATGGGCACCACCACCACCACCACAGACTTGAGGGGCTCAGGTCTCCCACTGCGAAGCGGCGGCACATTCCGCGACACCGGCAGGACAAAGAGCAGGGATGCGGGTGGTGTTCTGGGAAACAGCCTTACCAGTACCACCACGACCCAGACAGGAACACGTCAGAGCGCAGGCGGCTCACAAAGCAAGAACACCCACACCACCACCGGGGGAGTGAATAGCCAGTCGAAGAACACAACTACGCAAATTACCCAGCAGCAAGAGGAAGGGGACGACGGTGACGATACCGAAACATCGACACAAGGAAACACCGGCACCACCACCACCACAAACACAAACACCGCTGTCACCAAAGGCGGAAAGGGAGGAGTCCGTAATGCACCAGTCACGTCTACTAGTTCTAACACAGCGCGCACCACGTATGTCGATCAAGCAACCGAAGACGACGAGGCCCCTGATGCAGCTACCACAGAAACTGTGAACAATGTTACGAACGGTGGTGGCGTTGCTCCAAGTAGAATGTCACAGACCGCTCATGGCCCTAGCCAGACAGTTGTCAATAACGAAGTGCCTGGTACAACCACGACAAACGTCGTCAACGGTCGTGTGATGCCCGGCAGAATAACGCGAAACACGCGCGGTCCCGATAGCATCACCGAGATCAACGAGGTGCCTGGTTCATCTGTGACCACCACCGTGAATGGTGGTGCTGCTCCAAGCACAATAACGCGAACCACGCAGACTGGACCAGGAGCCACACTCGTTTCCGAAAAAACAGTGCAGTCAAACGGCCGCAGCGGGATTTCTGCGCCGGTCCAAGGATCGGTAACGACAACTACAGGAGACTTTGTTGATAATGTCGAGGATAATACTGAACAGCAGCAGCAGCAAGTGACCAGAACCAACGGCCCTTCTGTAACAAGCGGCGGTATCACGCAGCGAACAGCGCAACAAGCCTTCAACTCGGGTGGCTCAGTGACCCAGCAAGGAGGCAGTTACGGCTCAACATCACCTGGCGTGGTAACGGCGCAGGGAAGCAGTGGCACAGTCGCTGCTCCAAGATGCGCTCCTGGCCAAGTGCCCCAGCAGAATGTTAACATGCAAGCAATAAGTGCTCAGGGATACACCACTTCTACTCCAAGACAGCAGCAGCAGCAGCAAGTCACTCAAGCGGGTACTGCAGCTCAGCCATGCAATCCGGCTACCCCATCGGCTTCTGCACTCACTTTTGGTGTACGCCCTGTCCAAGGTTTGCTCTCATTCTGCAGACAGTATGTCCTAATCATGTATAGCCGCTGGTACTGCCCCTGCCCCTGGATGTCAAAGACAGCCTTTGCCGGCGGTCAACAGTGGCTCAAAGCTGTTCGCCAACCAGCAGCCCTACAGAGCGATGAGCTTTGGCCAGATCCCGGTTGGAAGCATGCAAACTACGAGCGCTGTCAGCAAGACCTCTGGCTACTCCTACGATGTCTCCTCTATTGTTAACGGACTGACCGCCTCACGATCTGCCACCAGTGTGTTACCGCTCGTGATTAATGGAAAGACAATGCCGACTACGTGCAACGGCTTCAACCTTCTACCCCTGATGCAGACAATGTATTTCAGCAAGCTGTCGTCCCCCGCGAGCTCTGTGTATGACGTACAAGGCTTGGTGAGCATGCTTACCAAGAACACGCATCGAACCAGCACCACAACGACGCAGAACAGCTATGACGTTTCCTCGTTGCTTTCGATGCTGACGGAGAAGATAGCGTCTTCTGCCAGTCCTGTGCCGCCTCCCGCACCATGCTGCGGTAATAAGTACGACGTGTCGTCGCTCCTCTCCTTTATGGCACAAGCAGCGCCACAAGCCACTTGCGCCTCGTCCACCCAGCCATGCTCTGGTAATAAGTACGATATTTCCTCGCTGTTTCCTTTGATGTCGCAAGCGACGTTGACCGAAACCGAAACCGACCCCTCTGAATCACCTCAGTTTGATGTAACGGCGTTGCTTAAAATGATGGGTGATTCAACATCGGTATCGCAAGACGGTGCCAGCACATCTGGAGAGCTATCTTCTGATGCGATGTATGGTACGGCGGATCTGTTGCAACAAGCAGAAGCGACATCACCAGACGCCGACACTCCCGCTGCTGCAGACTCGACGCTGACACCATCACCATCATCACCGCCGCCCGAACCCACTCCTGAACCCACTCCTGAACCTACTCCCGAACCGGAGCCCACTCCTAGTGCAGCGGATAATTACATCTCTAGTGACCCGTTCGACGAAGTGTAGTTGCAGTTTTAGTGAATGCAGTGGATGCTTGACAGCGTAATTTCAGGCATGTAGTTATTGTCAATTACTTTGCCACTAAAAACCAATTAAAAGGCTTTTACTTGCAAACAATGGTGGATGGTGGGGGGAGCTTGCTGCGGGGGTTCCACTTGACCATTTGGTAGGCGCAGTGGCGATGTGGGGTGGCTGTAGTGGTGGATGCTGCCGTCACCTGTCATCATGCACCGTCTTTGAGCGGAAACAGGAGAGAATGGAGACGCTAGTGATGCTGTGGCATGCAAGCGCACCTTGTTTGTACTTCCTCCCTCCTCCATGAGTGTGGCATAGTTACAAGTTGCGCGCGAAACTATGGCTTGGTGCGTGCTGACCGCCAGATGATCGAAGAGACCTATGCAATCGTTTATTTCGGAAAGTGTACACAGCAGCTTGATAGCATCAAGATTTTCGCATCAACAAATACACATTTTCGCCAAGATTCAGTTTCTGTAAGTGCCGGAAATCGCCTTCCAAACACATGAGAAGACCACCGAAAGAGACATAGACAGCACTGGCGCAGACGGTGTCAGCAGGAAGTGGCGGCCACGCGCACCTGGAGACCTACATCTTTGGCTCTGGCTTCTCGTCCACCTTGTAGACCTTTCCGTACATCACATAGTCGTACGCGTCAGCCAGACTGCGCTCGTTCGCCGACACCTCGGTCCAGCTTTCCTGGAGCTGACCGGTGGAGGTGGCCACAGCCGCTGCCACGCCTGCCCCTTTGCTCTTGTCGCCGCCTGCTGAGAGGGAGTCCGACAGCGACAACGAGCTGGTGATGGCCATAGAAAAAGAATCGGTGATCTGAATAGGATAAAGCTCGGTGTTCACGTCGAGGATCAAGCTGGCATCGAGTGCTTCTGAGCGCGCGTGAATGCGCGACACTAGTGTGTTGTGAGACGCGCGCTTGTGGCAGACAGCAACGCCACGCATACGTACCACGATCAAACTTTTTGCCGTCGCGGTTGATGTCTTTCACCTCAAACTTGTCGTCAAAAAGCAAGGTGCCGCGTGTGGTCATTGCGTGCGCTGCTGAACCGGTGGTGAAAAAGCGATTTTAGTGGCAGCAGACGTGTTTTTGAACAACGCGGCGGCGGGTGCAACGATTGCGCTCCGCCTACTGCGACTGTATGCCAACAAACGCTCTGCCGTGCTGCTTTCCCATGGCGCAGCTGTTCCTCAACAAGCGTCAGAGCAATGCACCTGTAGCTGCAGCTGCAGAGAAACCGCACACCGTGAAAGGACAGTATACGTTTTCTTTTCTTTTCTTTCACATCAATTACACAGCATCAAACCGCCAAATGCGCGCACGTGAATCGCCACCACCGCTGGCAAATACGCCTCCAAGCGGGCTCATGGACACGGAAATCACCGAGTTCTTGTGTCCCTGCAACATGAACTGCGACTGTCCACTACGTGGGTCCCAAAACTGAACGCCCCGGTCTTTGCTGCCGCTGACCACCCATTTGGTGTCCGGGGATACGGCCACAGAAAGCACAAAGTCTTTGTGGCCCATCAGCGTGATTTTACATGTCGACTTGTCGCTGCTGGTGCCAGAGCGCGGCAGCTCCCACACCTTGATGGTCTTGTCGAGGCTGCCGCTAACCAGAGTGCTGCCATCAGGACCGAATGCCACACTGTACACAGAATCCTTGTGCCCAGTGAGCTTTTCAAGAAACTGGCCTGTGTTTGCGTCCCATATGCGCACCATAAAGTCCAGACTGCCGGCCACCACAAGGCGGCCATCGGGGGAACAGGCGACGGAGGTGACACCGGCATCTCGTCTGGACGTCGTGTCCTCAGGGATGCGCAGTGTGTGGAGGCACTCGCCGTTGTTGATGTCCCAGATGCGTGCGCAACAGTCGCCGCTTCCCGAGAGAATTCGTTTGCCATCGCGAAAGAAGTCCAAGGAGTATATGTCCTGCTCGTGGCCTTTGAGAATGGTGCGCACCTCTTTGGCCGCAATATCCCATATCTAACACGTGTGAGAAGGGAGGACGGACGCCACGGTGCCGCATACCCTGACTGTTTTGTCTTCGGCACCTGTAGCAAGCATTGTGCCATCAGGGCTGAAGCACACAGATCGGATGTAAAGATCACCCTTCGCGGAAACGGACTCGTCAATCAGCACGCTACACGAGAGGGAAGAAGCAGAGGAGGAAGAAGGAAGCGACATCAGCGGTGGCCTTGTGTATCACATACCAAACGCGTTTACCGGAGCTAGCCTCGTAAATGTGCGCTGCTCGATTGCAGCCGGTGGCCAGGTACTTTCCGTCGGGACTAAATTTGACGCAACAGACGACACTTTTGTGGTCCAGTGTGTGCACAAGGTCGACAGAGAGTGCATTGGCACCTTTGGGATTGTAGCTGTGAAGAAGGGTGTGTGTGAGGAGAGGGGAGAGAAGGGGGAAGGTGCAAGAAGCGACAACAAGCGACAACAAGCGATAACAAGCACACATACACAGCGACCCAGTCTTTGCCGTCCGCTGGTTTGACGACAGGATCCTCGTCCATCTTCTTAGCCCCAGCAGCTAGAGGAACAGAGCCGGAGTACTTTCGTTTGTGGGGAGGGGATGTGCCCGAGGGAAGGTTGGGGAAAAACTGGGGAGCGGGAGCGGTCATTGTCTGCATGGTGTTTCCCGGGGACGGTGCAAGACCAGCGGGGGGCTTGCCGGGCTGGTTCATGCCCAGAATGGGTTTTTGGGCGGCCACAGCGGCTGCGAGGAGAGAGGGGGGAGGCGGTGAGCGAAGAGGACGGGAAGTACGGTGTGTGTATGCATACATTGTGCGGAGAGATGAGAAGGGAGTCCGGGATAGATGGGAGCAGAACCGCTTTCCACATTGCTTTCAGCACGTGCACGCTTGTTCATCTGGAAATAGTCTGCGGAGGTCTGAGAAGGAGGCATAGCATGTTGCTGCTGCTGTTGCTGTTGTTGCGGAGTTGGATGCGCGCTGGAAAGAGCTCCGGCAGAGCCGGTGGGTGCTAAGGAGCCAAAAATAGCGGGATTTGGCATTCCCAGTTGTGGAGGTAGAGGAGGCTGGTGCTGTTGCGGCGCGGACGCGGAAGACAGAGCGGTGTTGTTTGCGACAGTGGCGGGTGCAGAGCCACCTCGCTGTTCTAACTCTCTTCGTAGACGAGCAATTTCATCTTCATATCTAATGGTGTGGACAGGAGGATGGGCGTGTGACACGACACGTAGGTGCCTACTGCTGCTTGAGTTTGATGTGGTTTGATTGCAGCTCGTAAAGCGCGGATTGGAAGTTCTGCATTTCCAGGACCTGTGCATTGACTGACGTGTGATGCAAGGCGGAAGCGCGGCGCCACGCAGAAGGGGTGGACGGGGTGAGGGGACGGATGTGGGTGCGTGAATGGGGACATACTCTTGTGGTCAAACTCGTCGCGCTGCAGCTTGACCAGCGAGGATTCCTGCGACAAGGCATCGAATTCCGCACGCACAGCCTCCAGCAGCTCAGAAACACGTCCCGATACGGCGGCTGGGACCATCGGGCGGTGATTGTACACCGACGACATGCTGGCGGAAAAAAGCGTGCAACCGACCGTTTTCACAGTGCGGCCGTTGTGTTGCGCCGCCTGACAGCGCATTCGCTCGTGGATGACGACACACACGCCTAGGCAACACCGCGCAAATGACGGGTGCACAGACGAAAGACGAAGGAAAGGCGTGTTTGACGCAAGGGTGTGTGGCGGTTGGAGCAAAGGGGGTGGATGCGTATTGATCCTGCGTGTGACCATGCGGCGCACCCTCACAGATACAAAGGTGGAGAAAAGGAGAATAACGTGTGTCGTAGTGGCATTGATAGCCAAGGACAATACCGTGACCATTGCCGCCGAGGGTGCATCCACACTGCCGTTGCAACCTAGGAGAAATGCAATTCTAAGTTCATGCCGTCGTGGATCTCGTCTGGCACACCGCCACGTCAGCAACAGCCACGTCCCCCCTCCTACGTACAGTCTTCCAGCGTGATATGGTCTTTGTAGATGTTGTACCACTTCTTCAGGACAATCTTCTCGGGGGACGTGCCTGTCTGTGCAGCAATCAGCTTCTTTAGATCCCCGACTGTGTCGTCAGGACTACCCACACAGCCGTCAGCAGCCGCCTTCCTCTGCCATGGACGTGGACGGGGACGTGTTGCGCTGCGTACTTGCACTTCACACGCACCTTTGTGCCCAGTCGGTCGTTGCAGGTGATTTCAATCATTGCGCAAGTCAGGCAGCGTGACGCGGCACTGCGCCGTCTACGCGCCTCCCTGCCAGCGCACTGCCTGTTGTGCCTGTTGCGCCCACCCGTGCATCCACGCGCAGTGTATGAATAACGAGATTGCCGCCATTGCAAAGCACCGCTGCCACCACGTATCGTGTATACGGTCATGGAACAGCAAGACGAAGACGTGTTTTACTTCACTCTCACACACCCTCGCAGTGCTGCTGGTCTCACGTGTATGCACCCGCAACGGATGTCTCTTCTCGTTGTCCTCCCTTTCCTCCTCTACCACCTTCCTACCGCTGCCTTCTTACTACTGCTGCCACCCTCTTCTCTCCACTGCCGCCCCATCATCGCTGCCTGTTCATTTACACAAGCAGCCTCGGCGACACGTGCGCTTGGGCAGCGCCAACTGTATTTTTGCTGCTCCAACACGTGTCTGCTCCTTCTGCCCTCCGCCTCTCCACCGCCTCTCCACCGCCTCCACCACTCCGCCTCCTCACATGCGTTTACGATCTGCGCTGTTCTCTTTGGCGTGTCTGTTGGCAACAGCCGGCATCGCCGCATCCAAGTCGTCCTCCAGCGCTAGCCCCAAGAGCTCAAGCCAGCTGCAGTGCTTCGGGAACATCAGGGACGCTGCCAGCACAAACGACGGCTTCATCCTCCTTAAAACTGCAAACGCAAACTACAATGAGCTGGTCCAGAAGTCAAAATACCTGGACACACTGAAGGGCCAGGAATGGCGTGAGGAGTACAACGACACACTGCTCGGTATCAAGGGCCTTAAGAACATGGCTGAGAACGCCATCAAGCACTGCAAGGAGTCCGCCAGTGATCCCAACTACACGCGTGGTGTATGCAACTACGTGCGAATGCGTGCTGCCATCATGCGGCTGCGTGTGCATATGATGCGATGGTGGCTTCCTGTCCGGTAAGTGTTCCTAGTGCTGGTGCTGCTGCTGCTGCTGCTGCTGCACTGCTCCGCGCATACAATTGGTGTGTACTCATGCAACCTGGTAGACATCGCACACCGCTACGCTCACTATTCCGCGGCAAGCGCGCTAGAGCGGCACGGCACATCAAGGTTTCCAAGAAGCTGCAGCGTATGCCCGGACCCGAAGAGACGCTGCAACAGCTACAGCACACAGTGTGCATGTAAACGAAACCATCAATACACGACATCTTACGCGACATCTTACACGGACCTCTTGTTCGAAGTGGTCATGCTTCAACCACGATGCTGCATCACCCCACTTGTACGGCCACTCCCACTGCGTGCATACAATGCAATCGCACAACACCACTATGCATCCTATGCATCCTATGCATCATAGTCATGTGGTCAAAACACATGCACAGAACACCCCATGCATGCGGCGGGATCAAGAGTGTTACACCACCATGCCATTATTTCCATGTGGTGAAGTGGACGCGTGTCGATCCTTCACGTTCACGCCTATGCGCCACCGCCTCATAAGTCGCCGCGCGCGCCCTTCCCCCGCATACCCATTCTCTTCCTCCTTCAATCTTTGAACCTTCGCTTTACGACGTTACTTCTTACAATGCGTGTTTCCTTTCTTCTTACCGCGCTCGCCACTGTGGCCACAGTCGCCGCCGACGGCCCTGCTCCCTTCACTGCTGCCTTCCCTGCTGCTCGCACATGCGCTATGACCACCTCGCCTGCCTTCGACCTCACACACGATGCCTTCCTCAAGTTCAAGGACTCTATCATGTTTTCCCTTGGCTCTATCATCAGCGCCGAGCCTGCACACACGCAGCTAGAGAAGGCTGCCAACTGGAAGCTGGGCCAGGTCTCCAAGGCAATCGAGGAAGCGCTCGCCTCCCTCAGCAAAGAATCGAAAATAGGGCATCGCCTGTACTTCAACGCAAAGCTCGACTCGCTTCAGCTTATGGTGCGCGCTGCGTACCGCGGAATGAAGTTGGGTCTGCCCAGCCTCCCATGGATGGGCAAGGTGGTCAACTGGGCACAAGCCAAATGGACCAACTTGAAGTCCGCATGGGGCAGCTTCTGGGGCAACTCCGCCGCATCCACATCCGCTGCCACCGCCGACGACACTACCACTGCATCTGCGTCCTCAGAAGAGGAAGTCACACCGCAGGCAGAGGCAACGCTGAACCAGCTGGAAACCCATCTGGTGGCCATCGAATCGCATATCGAAGAGTTCACAGCATCTACCCAGGCTTGCACCATCTAGACAGTGCCGCTACAATGTACTACGCGTGCGATTTAAACAATGTCGTGTTGCAGACGCTCCACACTTTCATCAATACAAGCCTTCGTGATGCGCCACCCGTCTCCCGTGCACTACCCACGTGCAAAATCATTAAATGCCGACTCTATGCAGTTCTTTAGCTCTCTGTAGCTGACCACCAGACAGTTGCGCTCATCCCGGCTCAGCAGCATAATCTTCTCGTCCACTCCCGCATCCAACTGCCGTCACACCCACCCCGCCCCGTCATCGCACGCAGCATGATGTGTGGCTACACACCTTATTGAGACACGAGATGATATGCGCGAGGTCGATGCGCGACCGCCCGTGCTGCTCAACTTGGTGGAACAAATAGTCGCGGAACAGCTTGAGTAGATAGCGATCCCCGGTTTCGCTCCATCGCGGATCCATGTCGAATCTAACCCCGTGCGTTCATAATCTGCCACCGCCACCACTGGCACGCATAGTTACTCAGGTCGCTCGTTGATGTAGCCGAGCTTCATAAGCAGGCGCAGCAGGCGTCCGTTTTCCAGCTCACGACAGAGCTCGTTCTCCAAGTAGTCGTGTGTGCTGCATGAGTAAGGGTGTGAGTGAGGAGGTGTGTGGACACGGCAAAGGGGAAAGACACGCTTACGATCGTGTTGCGTCCAGCTCATGGAGCAGTTGGGGTGCGCACAGTGCCGCCACCTCGTCTAGCTGCTTCAGTGGATTGGGCCGACTCAGCAGGTAGAGCGTGACCCGACGTAGTTCTGGAGAGTAACGACGCGAAAGTATCTCCAGAGAATGCGACAGAGAATGCGTAGCCACAGGAGATCGACACGCCAGGGAAAGGATCAGCTGGCCGAAGTGTAGCATATCCTCTTGCTGCAGCGCCGCACAGATACGGCTGTCAATACCGGTCGGAATGCTGAGCTAGGCTGAGCTACCTGCAAATGCTGCAACAGCTTGCCAGACTCCATGCCCAGCATATCAAGCGTGCCACAACACGCCACACGAACACTACACAGCCACGCATAAGCCATGTAGCACGCGGGTGTGGCCTTGGTTACCGGTTCTTTCCGGTGAGCAGAATATTGCTTGTGTCGTAGACGCGCGCAGCCAGGCCGGCCGCGTGGATGGCCTTCAACGCACCAAGCAGCTGTGTAATATACGTCCACACGACGGCCTCGCTGATCCAACTATGCTCGTTGCTCGCGTCATCCAACGTGATGTAATCGGGCGTGGATTTTCCTGCCCATGCGTCTAACTCGACCGTGGGCGCGTTCACGCTAGATGCTTGGAGAGGTAGCAGGAAGTGCTTTTCCGCCAGAGTCCTTGTCATAGGGAAGTACTCGTATACCAATACTAGAGCTAGTATGGCGGAGGTGAGTGTGTGTGCGCGATGGCTGGTGCATTCACGCACAATTGTCACCAAAGGCACTAGTCACGAACACGTCCTGCAGCGCAACGATGCCCGTGTGTCGAACACGCTTCCACGCATCAGCAACGGCGGTGATGCCAAACGCGTCACCGCGGTAGCCTATGCAAAATCGAAAGCGTCAGCCGCGGGATACGAGTGCGAGGGTTTGAGGTACATCCAACACGACGTAGCAGATACATACGACCGTCCATTTTGCTGATCGCGGTGTACATCTGAGTAGGCCCTACGTCGGCAAAGGCAGAGCAGCCAGCGGCCAGTTGGACGTGTGGATCCTGAAGCGCGTGCAGGGTGTGGTAAATGTGCGCTTCAGCGGGCATTTGTAGAGCGTCGTTAGCTGATGCTGTAGGCGCGTGCACCATGAGGTTAGCAAAACGCAGTGTAGGAATAGACGTGGGCACGTACACAGAACCGACCGTTGTGCAAGCTCTTCGCATTTGCGATGCAGCTCTTCGCGCAAGTGGTCTGCCATGAAAAGCGTATGCACAGGGTGTTGACGCGCATTCAGATTCGGTAGGTGATGCAGTGGTGTTGTGTACAAATGGTACATCAGCTACGGCGTCACCCATGCCGCTCTGGGCGGCAGCTCACCGGCAGTGCTTGGACACGCGGCAAAGAAGGTGGAGGAGGAGAGGATCGACTGCGTTCGTCCCATGAAGACTATGTGGGTGAGGTGGAGGATGAGGTGGAGAGGGAGGCGGAGGGAGAGGTGGAAGAAGAGTGCGCACCTGATAGGCCTCCTCTGGAAGTGAGCGAGTGTATGTTTTTGCAAATGGAGGCTTGCCCGTATGTGTGGTGGCGAGAGTGAGAATAGAGCCTGGATAGAATTCAGGAGCCTCCACACTGCTACTGGCTTAGTCTGGCACGCACAGGCAAGGAAGGAGAAGGGAAGGGAAGGGCAGGCATGAGTAGGGTCACCTGTACGCGGTGAAGCCACTGTCTGACACTGGAGGGGAAGGAGGGGAAGGAGGAGGAGGAGTTAGCCGGTGTTGTGTTGTATCTGTGCCCATGGCTTGCACCGCCCACATCTCTCACCTGGATCCTGGGCGTAGATGTACTCAGGCAGACTATTGACAGAGGAGATGGTGCCAGCACGTGATGGACGAAATGCGGGGGAGGATGCACGCAGCTTTACAGCACTGGAACAGAAAGGGAAGCAGTGAGGCAGGGGACGGGAAGGGAAGGGAAGGGAAGGGAGAGGCGTAGCGCGACGCTGCTAGTACCTTTCCTCTGGCGCACTAGGTTCATTCTGCGTGTGGAGGTGTTACTTGTGCGAGAGAGGGAGAAGCAGGAGAAGGGGCTGGCCTTACGGAGGGGTGGTGGAAGTAGCACCCCTTGTCTTGGAACTTGCAGTAGCCGTAGATAATCACATTCCGACACAGCCTAGCGGTGGTGGAGGAGGAAGGAGGCTGCGGGCCGGTGGCAGAAGAGGCCTTTCGTGGGGTGATTTTAGGCAGCTCGGCCGTGGTGGGTTCGGGTGCGGGCGATGAGGCGGGGGCGGTGGAGTGCAGCATTGGGGAGAATGGCAGGTGCAGACGGTGAGCAAAAATGGCATCGATCGCATGATGGGCAATGGCCATATCAGATGCGTGCAAAGTATGTTAAAAAGAAGATAAGCTATGAATGTGTATACATAGATGGATGGATGGATGGATAAAGGAGTAAAGATGCAACATAGAGCATGGGATAGGCATATGTAGGTGCTAGTCGCCGATGTAGTCCATCACGTACACCATCGCAAACAGCAGGAAGAGTACAGCGCCAGTGAGTGTCACTATAGCGACAAGGTATGAGAAAGGACAAGGTGTGAGAAGCGACAAGGTGAGGAGGGAAGGAGGAAGCACAACTACCTGTTTTTACGGATATCTTTTCAGCTAGAAAGCGGCCGCCAAGTACAGCCAACCCCGTGCATAGACAATGGCCCAGAATGGTGCCAAAAGCAACAGCCACCATATCCTACAAGGAAGGTGAAAGACGTGCAGCAGAGGTGGAAGGATACCTCAGCAGCAGCTAAGGCAATGGTGGCAATTTGAGAACGGTCACCCCACTCAGCCAGAAAGATGAGTGTGAACGATTGGAGGAAGACGGGAGAGAGCAGCCATTGAAGGAGGTTGAGAAGCCCAGTGTGAAGGGAAGTGGGTCGGACACGGACACCGCCAGCCTCAGCAGCCATCAGCTGCGCCTTCTCATCCTCCAGTTCGGTCTCAACCACCTTCAGCTCGTGGGATTGCTCGTTCCTCGTCATCAGATAGCCTTCGCGTAGCATGGTGATGCCGAAAATAAAGAAGAGAAGGGCAGCAAGCGCACCGACATAGTACTTGGGAAGCAGCGAGGGCAGCACATGGCCTAGGACGGAGGAGAGCACAGACATCAGGACAAGAGCAGAAATGCCGCCCAAGAACACGGTGGAGCGCGGATGGCGCATGGCGAGGATAGCAGCGATAAAGAAGGTCTTGTCGCCAATTTCAGAGGCCAGAATCATAAGCATGGAGAGCACGGAGGTGGGGAGAGGGGAGGCGGGTGTGAGGGTGAGGAGGGTGGCGGAGAGAGGAGGGGGATGATGGGGCGTGGTGTAGAGCAGCGCGGAGAGAGGCGCGGAAGAGGAAGGAGACACGGGCGGAAGGGCGTGAAGCACATAGACAAGGGAGGCGAGCATGAGGAGCAGTGCGGCAGCGGTGAGGGTCGAGCGATGGCCGAGCATATCGTCCGTCTACTCTCGTCAATTGTCACTCCGCTGTCCCCAAAAAGCTTCTGTTGTGCCTTTTATTCTTGTTCCCCATGGATTGCCACTGCTTCCGTGCGGAGACATGTGTCCATCTTAGCTGTTCCGTTATCCAAAAGTGAATGCCTGCCTTCTATGTGGTCATGCTTTGCCATACAACAAGTGATTGGCGTTTGCTTGCACGCGTGGTGGGAGATCATTTCCCATGTAAGGCGTATGTATAGTGCAAACCAAACTGCCACAAACCGCTACAAACTCAATGGCCCAGACGCTGTGCATACAATTCAAGCTGCTGATGTGTGCCGACCTCTAGCAGTAACAGCAAAGAGTACAGCTTCAAACTGTGTGGCAGCAATCGACCACATCTTCGCGTCACTGCTCTCGCTGCTAACACACACAGCAGTGTGTCACACTACCTTTCTACGCATCGACAGGAGGTGCGCGTGGCTAACTGCAGCTGAGTGCAAAATTATCCACATCCTTGATGGACACGCAAAGCAACGAGCATTACAGGTCCGACTACGGTGCAGCATTAGAAAAGATATGTATTGAACAACCGTCATCCAGCACAGATGCTTGGCTAACTACGTACTACTAAACACACACTGCCTGCAGTGATATCCGCAGCTACACACGTCACCACCGACGAAATCCCACTACCAATGCCTCAAGCAAGGCCGCCATCATTTTCGTCTGTCTCAACTCAAGCGTTTTCGACTTGCTTTTTTTGTTGCTAAAACGATTGCGCAGCTTATTGTAGACGCCCTTTGTCTCTTGCACGTTCTGCTCCAGCAGCTCTTCGTTGTCACTGCTGCCTGTCAATTGTACCAACTGTGGAGTGATGTATTCTGGGTTCCTTTGACACTCTTCCCATAGCCGTGCCAGCGAGACTTTCACCTGCATTTCCAATTTCCTGAGCTCGTTCTTTGCATGCTTCTTTGCAGCGCTTTCGCTCTTATCCTTCGCACGAGCATCCGCTGTGAACTTCGCTGCAAGTTCACTGTTTATGCCATCCACAAGAGCGCTGTAGTATGCGAGCGGTGACAGACTCGCGTTCTTAACGAAGTTCGAAATGGCTACCCTGTCCCGAATGCCATCTATCTCAGGACCGCGAAGTTGGTCACCCGTGTTTGCGGCGCCAGCGGAAGTTTTGTTGTCAGTTTCATAGAGCGTGAGCTCAGAATCGTGTTGCGAAGACTCAGTCGTTGTGCTGCTGGTCATAGGCATAGCCGCATTCTCGCTGTTCACTTTGGGTAGCTCGTAGCGCATCTGTTTGGTGATGCGATTAAAGTACGTATGGTCCGCAAGCTGTTTCGCCGATATGCGCCTTTCGGCCGATTCGTTTGTCGCACCGCCAATCAAAATTTGGAAGGCAGGAGAGTATTGGCTCAATAAAACTTCGTTCAGCTCCATGCAATGCGTCTTCGAGTTCCGTTCTGGGATGTGAGTGGTGACAACCTCCAGTGCCAAGACCGCAAAGGAGTATATATCCGCTTTGACAGGATATCGCGTGTAATGCGCATTGTCGTAGATTTCTGGCGCCATGTACATCTGAGTGCCTTGCGGAATATACTGCTTTTCTTCCGTTGCCAGTATCTCCGCCACGCCAAAGTCTGCCCATTTGAGGCTGATCTCACGAGTTTTGGGATCAGCAAACACCAGGACATCTACTTGGATGAGCGATGCTGCTACACACCAGAACGGGCTTACTGCTTGGCTTAATGTCTCTGTGCACCACGCCTGCATTCTCCATAAAGAGGATACCTGGGATGGAGCGTGTCAGATGCCCATTTGTCACTAGCCGCATTCTTACCTTCCGCCAGTCCCTTTAGATAGTGTGCAGCGGACAATTCATTTGCGAATATGCTATTCTCTTCCGCTTGCAAATACACATCCAGTGAGCCGAGTGGCGTGTACTCCAGCACAAAAGCAGAACAGCCTGGAATCACACTGAGAAGCCTGACCACATTGTGCATCCCGCGTTGTTGTGCCGCATATTCTGTCGGATCGCGCTGCCCAGGTTTTTCTTCCATTTTTCTGTGCAGGCGCTAAGACAGTGAGCGGTGGCGGTGGCGATGGGAAAGAGTGCCACGCTGCATGTCTTACCATAAGAATATTCAGTTCAGTATTGAAGTCATCCGGGGAATGCCCCTTATCAGTATCGAACACTTTCATAGCCCCATTGCGACTGCTTATTGGATGCCAGGCATGATACACAAATGCTTGCGCACCTTTCCCAATAAGTGGTCCGACAACCCATCCTTTCATCGTGGGATCAGCAGATAGTCGCTTAGCCCAAGTGGGCGTTGCTGTGCTTTGAGCAGATTTGGCCAAATCCAGCATCCTTGCTGGAACAAAGGAGGAGGGTCGCGTGGCGCTGTTGAACTGTTGAAAACCAGCTTCCCCGGCAGTATTGGCGGCGGTGGTGGCGGCAGTGGTAGTAGTAGTAGTAGTAGCAGTGGTGGTGGTAAGTGGTAGGCTCTGATACATGTTCTTAGTGGATTTGAATGGAGTATCAGGGTATTGCGATATAGACTCGGTATAAACAGCTGGGAGTGGTATCATGGTGAAGATAGCCGACTGGTCGAGGGATGAAGACGACGACTGAGACGTCCCGTCAGCAGGCCCCTCCAACTCATTACTGGATTTCTGCATAAACATTGCGTCCACTGATAGAGCAAGAAACAGCGGCGAGGCCAGCACTAGCGCCAACATAGCTGCGTCGTGGAGAGGGACGTGCATCAACACAGTGCTAGTAAGAAGAGCGGTGCGTCCCAAAGCGGAAACAACTGGCGAAACCATAGCGTGTGTGCTTGCCGAGAGGATAGCAGTCGCTTGCTTGCTGCGGTGGACAATCGGAATCCAACAACCATCTATTGTCGCAATAAGCACGCCTTATTATTTCAACATACGTGTTGGCAGCACGCACAAAGGCAACGCATTGTTCTAGAGATAGCGAGTGCTGACATTGTGTTGCTTGCGTATGGCCCAGCCTCTTGCGTACACGATAGCATTGTGCGACACAGCTTCATCTCTCAACTAGTGGCTACGACACGAGAATGCACCACTGGTGGGAAGGTCTGGCAGACGGTGCGTTGTATCGCCCTACCACATGCGTGGATCAGCCTTGAGATCTGGACCACAGCACCCGTTCCCCTCTTCGTATAAGAGTGAAGTGTTGTTGCAGCAGCAATAGTGTTGTGTGTCGCTTGTTTGCTGGCTGTATGTTGTGTGGTGGTGGTGGTGGTGGTGGCGGCATGGCGCACGGCATACAGCCATCTCGCCCTCCTCAAGGGAAAAGGGAGAAGGGAGAAGGAAGAAGCTCACCACATCGCTTCTTTGACACAGACAGCCATCACACTTCCATTCCGCCTACTCCAAACCACACAGCTGGTCACACCACCGCCGGCTTCTCGCGTCCTCACCACACGCGCTGCACGCTACACGCTGCACACACTCTTGAGCTATCGTGTGGCGCACGTCACAGCACCCCCACAGCCGTATCACTCACCGCCCGCTGCGTTACCTCGGCTGGCCTGGATGTTGGATGACAAGTACATTGGCCTGGCTCTGGCTGTGTCGTCCAGCTTGCTCATCGGTATCTCCTTCATCATCACAAAGAAGGGCTTGATGGATACTTCCCTGCGCCACGGCAACGCCACCGACAGCTACTCGTACCTCACAAACATGGTCTGGTGGGCTGGCATGTTGACAAGTACCCGTCTCGCACTCTGCCCCGCCAATCCCCGAACTAGTGTCCGTCGGCGAGATTGCCAATTTCGCCGCCTACTCCTTTGCCCCACCCATCCTTGTCACTCCGCTAGGCGCGCTGTCGGTGCTGATCAGGTGTGTGCACCTGATCCTGCTCCCTCCTTACTCCCCCCTCCTTCCTTCCCTGCCCAGTTCACTTCTGGCATCCTGGCTGTTAAACGAACGCCTGGGCAGTATTGGGAAGTGTGGTTGCGCACTCTGCCTGATTGGTGCCGTTATTATTGTACTACACGCTCCTGAGGACAAAGACGTTCATTCTGTCGATGAGATTCTACATTACGCACTACAGCCAGGTACTTCCCTGCCACCGTGCTCGTTCGCTTGCTTGCTCGTTTGCCTGCCCGTCTGCCTGCCCGTCTGCCTGCCTGCCTGCTTGCCCGCCTGTCTCACCTGCCACCAGCATTCCTTCTCTATTGCCTGTTCGTACTTGTGTTCACAGTCTATATGATCTTCTATGTCGTGCCACGCTACGGCAAACGCTCTGTGCTCGTCTACATCAGCATCTGCTCACTGGTCGGATCCGTCTCCGTGATGGCCGTGAAGGGCTTCGGCATTGCCCTGAAACTCACGCTCTCTGGCAACAACCAGTTCACTCATCCCTCCACCTACATCTTTGCTCTCATCGTCGCTACCGCTGTCATGACGCAGATGAACTATTTCAACAAAGCACTCGATCAGTTCAGCACCAATCTTGTCACCCCTATCTACTACGTCACCTTCACCAGCGCCACACTCATCGCCAGCATGCTGATGTTCCAAGGCATCGACGACACCAACTTCGCTGACGCCCTTTCCCTTCTCTGCGGCTTCCTAACTACCTTTATCGGCGTCTTTGTGCTTAATTCCACACGTGTCGAGCGACGTAATAGTATGATGCGCATGGCTAGTGGCGGCATGAATGTCCAGCATCCCCATCACCGACGCAGGCGAAGCTCCGGTATGCCTGGACGACGATCTGCCTCTATCGGCAGTCTGAGCAGTGGGCTAGGACTGCCGATGGTGGGCGAGGAGGCACCCTCCTATCCCAGCGACTCAGAACGTCCTTCCCTACCGGACGACGACTCGCTCAGCACGCTGCCGTCCGGCCGACACATTCCCCAAAAACACGGCTACATCGGTGTGGCGGCTAACGACAGATCTGCTGAAGAACGTGGCGTTGCCACTTCCGGCCAGTAGCCTTGCACCTCCCACATCTACTTCCTCTCGGTTCTCGGTAGCATAGGCACCACCATCAGTCGATACAATTGTACTTCTTTCGTGTCCACGGCTGTGCCGAACTGCGTATTCTCACACGTATCACGGCCCGTGCCACGCACAGCATCGTTGTCCCACTCAACTCCGACCAACGGGGCGGGATGCTGTCACGCAGTCACCTGACCTCCGAACTCTCCCGGGACCATGAGTCGACCACAGAACGCGCTCTCCTCAAAGATGCTGCAGTACAAGCTAGTGCTTCTTGGTAAACCTTTCGCTTTTCCTTCTTCCTCCTCGCCACGTCTCACCACCACGCCAGGCGAGTCGGCAGTGGGCAAGTCCAGGTAGTAAAGCACACGGTTTCCTTTCGACCCGCACCGTGCTCACTCCGAACAGTCTGGTACTTCGTTTCGTCAAAGACCAGTTTGACGACTACCGCGAATCCACTATTGGTGCTGCGTTTCTCACCCAAACCGTCAATCTCGAAGAACAGGCTGTCACGGTGAAGTTCGAGATCTGGGATACTGCCGGTCAAGAGCGATACAAGAGTCTGGCTCCTATGTACTACCGGAATGCCAACTGTGCAGTGGTTGTGTATGACGTGACACAAGCGGTATGACTCTTCGTGTCTGTCACCTGTATGCTCGCGTGGTCCTTTCTCCGTGAGGGAGGAGGAGGAGGGTGTGCGTGTGTGTGTGCGTGTGTATGCCAGAACTGATCATGCGCGTGTGACATTATGCATGTATATGTGTCTGTGTGTGTGTGTGTGTGTTTAGAGCTCGTTGGAGAAAGCGAAAGCGTGGGTGAGGGAGCTGCAGCGACAGGCGGATCCCGGCATAGTGATTGCCTTGGCGGGTAATAAGTGTGATCTGGAGAGTCGACGTGCGATTGTGGAGGAGGAGGCGAGACAATATGCGGAGGAGGCCAACCTGTTGTTCTTTGAAACAAGCGCGAAACAAGCCATTAATGTACAGGAACTGTTTATGGCTATTGGTATGTTGTGCGGATGCTTGTGCAGTTCGTTTACTGATCGTGTGCGTGCGTGTGTGTGTGTGTACGTATATGTGTGCATGTGCGATTGTCTCTGCTACAGCGAGGAAACTGCCGCACGAACAGCCGCAGCCACGCATGCGACCCATTTCCACGCTCGGCCGTGTCGACTTGACGGCCAGAAACGACGAGGACGGGCAATGTGCTTGCTAAACAAAGACGCCAAGCGTCCCTTGTATCTTTTATGCTTTGATCGGGGAGTGGGTGGCGGGTGGATAAACGGATTCATGCATCGGACTTACTGTGCGGGTGAGGGTGGTGGTGAGCCTAAATACGCCACGGCCACGAATCCACATCCAACGGCGGCTCGCTCCACACATCCATCCCAGCTTGCCATGGACGTTGCCTCGCCGATCCTTCCGACCGATCCAAAAGACATGGAATCCTTGATGGAATTCCTGCGCACCGAGTTAGCGCCGATGTACGGCTTGCTCGCGTGGGGCAGAGATGCCGGATGCTGACGCAATCATCGTAGCTGCGATGCCGATCCCTCTGTGCTCGCTGAGTACGTAGTCGCCTTGCTAAAGCACGATAAACCAACGGAACAGCTGCGAGACCTGTGTCTGTCCCAGCTGCAGGACTTCCTGCAGAAAGAAACAGAAGGGCTGGTTGTACGACTCTTTAGTACGCTTGAGACAAAGTCCTATTTGCCAGACGACCGCCGCGGGCACCACCATCATCACCACCACCGTCATGTCGATACCAATGCTGGCAATCCGGTTGATTGTGATACGGTTATGGCAGCGGGGGAGTGTTCAGAGGAAGAGCAACACGAGCGGTTGTACAAGCGGCGCGCGCACGACAACGCCCCCAGCAACAGAGATCGGAACTCCCGGCTTCTTCCTCACTGGTCAGACCGCGGTTTCCCCAACGGGCAGCCACCACGAGACTTTAAACGGCGACGACAGCAAGACGATCACGCACCGCTGCTGATGCCCGCCGGTGCTGTTCTCCCGCTCCATGGTGGACTAGCGCGGCCTGCCAGTTGGATGCCAGGCGCATTGCCAGTTGCACCCCGCGGCAATCGATCTCGTCGAAGCTGCAGAGATTACGATCAGCGGGGATACTGTATGCGCGGTGATCTGTGTCCGTATAATCATGCCGGTCAGCTTGCAGTACCACTTCCCACCAGTTTCGGCACTATTCCTGCTGTGGACGATCGATACGACCCTGAAAATCCTGATGCAGTATTGAGGAATCGTGCTGACGGGGATGGAAGCGATGCAGTGCCGCTCACTCGGCACATGCATCCGCGACGACCCCATCAAAACGAGGGCCACTACCGCGGACGTGGTCGCGGACGTGGAGGCAGTGGCTTCGCTAACCCCGATGTGTCGCGACGGAAATCGTCTACGCTCATTGTCGAGAACATTCCGTCCGAACACTGCAATGTGGCTGAGATACGAGGAAACTTCGAGAAATTCGGCATTGTCTTGGATGTCACTGTGGAGGAGGAAAGCCATCGTGCAGTCGTTCACTTCGAGCGCGTGGACGAAGCGGAAAACGCACATCGTGACCCGAACCCGGTGTTTGGCAATCGATTTGTCAAAATTTTCTATAAACGCATGCACACTGACATCGAACAAACACCACACGCCCCACCAGCGACCACCGACACAAAGCCACCGCCCGCGCTTACTCCCGAGGAGGCCAAGGCAAAGCATGAATCTGCGGAAAAAGCACGAAAGAAGCAGGAGCAACTGAAACAGATACTCGAGTTCCAAAAGCAAAAGGAACGGCTCATCTTCACGTATATTCAGCAGCAGAAGCTACTTCTGCAGCGGCTGCAGTCTAAACAGCTCTCGGCAGACGATCGCAAGGAAGTGTTAACATTATTAAAAAGTGTTGATGAGAAAACACGAACTTTGCGAGAGTCAGAGTGTGATGTGAAAATCGTGTCGGCGACAGCAAGTCCCACAGAAACGCACACACCAGATGCCTTCGATGCCAATCAGCCTGACACGGATGTACAGGGCCTCGAGCAGAAGCTGCAGGCGTTAAAGGAGAAGGCGGCGGCTATGGGTATGACTAGCTCGCCTGCTCGCGGACAGATGCGTGGACGTGGCGGCAGAGGCGGTGCATGGGCGCGTGGCAGAGGCGGCGGCGCAGGTGCCAATGGGGCCTGGGCGCCTAATCGGTCAATGACGCTTGACAAACGTAGCCGGAAGTTCCAGGTGACCGAGGTGCCTAGCGACGTGCTCGATGTGCTGAAAGATCATTTCATGGTACACGCATGCGTTTGCCACTCATGATCTAAATGCGGATGGGGGGCTTTTCAAACAGGTTTTTGGTGAATTGGAGGAGTTCTCGATTCAGGATTCTGAAGACAAAAGTGTGACCAGCGCGCTAGTCGGGTACAAGACACGATGGGAAGCGGAGATCGCCATCACCAGGGGAAAGGTCATACCATCCCTTGGCACGATGCTACATCTTGCTTGGCTACCTGATGAGGCAGCACAACAGTCTGAGAATGTCATTCAATCGGTGGAGAGTGTGGAAGATAAAGTAGCTGGGACTGAATTACAGGCACTTGCTTCTTCCACCGCTGCCACCATGAGCCCTCTCTGTGAAACTATTGCGCGCCGCGAAAACGAGGACGACGAGGACGACGAGCGTTTGTGGAACCATTGAGTGGGAAATACTGTACATTTGCGTGACCAGCGCAGGGCTCACTGCACAACCACTGCGCGCTGTGCTCTTGCATACCTTTGCCTTTAGCGTCGGGAAATAAAGACTCGACTCACTAGTGTTGTACCAATGCTCTTGCCTGCTTTCTATAACCAAGTGTGCTGCGACGACTTCTTTGGCGCATAACTTTGTCGCGAAACAATCCTGTGCCGCCATGCATAGTCCAGGTGTTGGTGGGAAAACGATGCTACGAATCGTACTGGAAATTACATGTATTTCGCAAGCACGCTACATTGGCTGTTCCACTATCTGTTCCTCGACAACCACTTCATTATCCAGAATATTCAGCTTCTCTTGTCGCAGTCTGCGCAGCTCAACCTCATCCACACCCACCACCTCTCGAGCCAGCTCCTTGAAGCCGTTCTCTCCACCTACGGCACGATTGAGATAACGCGCTGAACAAGACTTGGCCGTTGCTTACCCATTTCTTTCAAGAGCGTTGAATTACAAGTTGGCAAGAAAAACGTTTGGTAGTAGTCGTCCAGGAACATGAGCATGTCGGCATGGTCCACCATTCTAGCGCACCGGGAAGCGGGGGAGGTATCAGCGGTGCAAGAGAGATGCGGTCGTGCAACCCACCGTGTCACGCGTCGCACACGCGACAGGAACTCCAAACTGACGCGGAACATAGGCGCCACCGTCAGCGCACCAGGCTTGGCTAGAAGGTGTCGCCGTCGCTCGTCCATATCGGTAGCCAGTCCGCTGCCCGCAAACTGGTCCCCAGGGCTTGTAAACATGGCCACTAGGTTCTTGGCTTGGTCCGGATCTAGCTGCCATACGGGATCATCTTTCACCATGACCAGGTCTAGCCGAGACTGAATGGTCGAGTATGTGAGTGTGAGACTGTTGGCATCGGTGGCCGCGGCATTGCTACCGGATGGGGAAGCCATGCTCAGTGCGTTGTCGCCGACGCGGAACAGTTTCTAACGAGCGCGTGGGGCTTAACACCAGAAAGTCACGGTATCTCCTACCTTGCGACGGTCCCGCAGTTTTTTCTTACTTCCCAAATCGCGTAGCACTTCGTTCAAGCCAAGCACAGGATTGTTCAGTGCGGCTGGCGATCTCTGGTCTTCGGTCAAGTAGTCGTAGAACACCGATTTGATCTAGTACGAGTATGTAAAAGCCGTGCGCATTGCGTCCCACGCGTTGCCCGTTCCCTCCCTACCTCGTTCTGCATCCCCAACCACGCTTCCTTAAACGTCTGCATATTCACCTCTTCCAGCTTACGCGCTATCGCCGATTCTTCCTGTGAGCAGGATGAGGCATGTAGCGTCATGTCAGCAATGCAACGACGTACCAGCTCTAGGGACAAGGCGACTTTGTCATACACCAGCTTGTATGCTTCCAGCACCTTCACAAATCGACCCGATAGCAGTCGAAGCAGCTGCACTGGCTCATGCCCCTTGCGCTCAGCCTGCTCCACCAGCTTTTCCACCATGCGGTGAAGCTCATTGGGTGTGCGTTGTTGGATCACCTGGACCGCAGAAGAATGAGGATCTTTCACGTAACACAGCGCGATCCAGTACGCACCTCAAGCGCTTCTTGCATCTTTCCTAGCCGCGCGATAGACCCGAGCAGCATGTCGACATAGGTCATTGAATCAGCTTCTGGATCAGCCATCACGTCTTCCTCCCCCTCAAGGTTGCTGGTAATAGGGTTGTTCTCAGGCTGCCATCGGAAGAAGCGGTCCTTAAGATCCGTCACTAGGAGGAGTCGATCAGGAGAACGGATGCCAATCACAAGCCCACCTTCCTCGTCGTCGTCGTCGTCCACTTTCGTGGTCTTTGAGCTTCGAAACAGATGGGACTGAAGATCATTGATCATGACATCGTGTATGCTCTGAAGAAGGGATGAGGAGAACCTACAAGAGAGGCGTACAGAAAGCTGGGTGGCGAAATAGCGCCGGACTTCGGCCAAGGCTCCTAGATCAGCGTACTGGCGCTCTTCGGCTATTTTGGTGCTTCGTTGCAGCAGTGTGATAGCATCTGGATAGCTCTTCTTCTTTTTGTAGGTCTCTAACGTCTCCTTCACCTTGCGCAGCTCTTCGCTGTGTTGCGGCTGGTGAATCGGTGTGTGTGAACGAGGTATGGACATACATTTTGTCAATCATCACCAGCATCTCTTGATACTGGCGATTGCGGATGAACACTTGGAGCAGATCTGCTCGTTTGAGCTGAAGCAATGCTCTTGCCTCCACCAGCTGGGCCTTGATTTCGCGTATTTTCTTTTGAGTCGCTTCTAGGCCGTCCAATGTTCCACTATAGGTGTCGATGGAAGCGTTCAAGTCGCGATGGTGCGCTACACACAAGCAGGCATGGCCATGCGTTGGATAAATCCATAGAGCAATAGCAGCAGCAGCAGCAGCAGCAGCAGCAACAACAACAACAACAGCAACAACAACATACCTCCCACAATGTTGTCGACCACTCCTTCAAGCCGATCAGCCAGCTTCCTGAACTCGCCCTGGTTCCGACCGAGCGAACTGGTGTCCAGAAGGGCCAAAGCCAACTCCACGCTACTAAACTTCCCACACATAGTATGGCGTAGCCAACGGACAAGGCGTGGACTACATCTTTGTCTCCGAGCTCAGAGAAGCTCCGTTGCAGATCTCGCAACACTTCTTTCTCGGAGTATGGGCCGGCACCACTGCTGTAGCCAGGCGTAGTGTCTGTATGGAATCGAGAGCGCATCAAGATGCCGCCTTCGCCCTTCCTCAACCCACTGACACCCCCTGCACCAGCAGCGGCACCAAAACTTGCCGTTCCAACACCGCTAAACCGAAACTTGTTCTGCGTCTTAAGGCGATTGAACGATGTGGACGACATGGCGAGGCGCACGCGCAGGATCCCGCGAAAGGACTGCTCCACTCTCAACAACCCTCACGAAAAATGCGATTAACAGCGTGCTTGCAGGCGCGACTGCGCGTGCACTTCGCGGGCCAACCACCGCGCGGGGCACTTAACATGAGAGAGCTGGATCCAATACTTGATTTTCAGCCGGATCAGCCTCCGCAGAGTGAGGAGCATGAAGATCAGGATTCTGACGACGAATCGGACCGTCTGACGTATGGAGATCAGCCTCTGCCGTCAGACGCAATGCAGGTCGACACAGAGTTGTCGCAGGATGAACAAAACAAACTGCATCGACGCACCCTGATTGTGCGACGTACAGTGAACATGACACGGAAAGGCAAGATCCCAACAATGTCAGCACTGGTGGTGGTTGGGAATGGGAAGGGTGCGGCTGGCTATGCCGAGGCAAAGGGCGAGGAAACGGATATGGCTGTTCGCAAGGCGACAGATCGTGCGATCAAGTCAATGGTCTGGATACCGCGCTTTGAGAATCGCACGGTCCACCACGACATCGAACACAAATTCAAGGCGTGCCATATCACGCTGCGCACACGACCTCCAGGTAGGCGAGGGGTGGAAGGCGGAAGGTGCTGACTGTACACAGGATTCGGCAATCGTTCAAATCGATATATACACGAGATATGCAAGTGCGTAGGCATCCAGGACATCTGCGGCAAGGTGGTGGGTTCGCGGAATCCAATGAACGTCATAAAAGGCACGTTCGAAGCATTACAGCAACAACGGTCGCCAGAGCAGCTGGCGCGTGCCCGTGGTCTTCGCATGGTAGACGTCAAGCAAGTGTATTATGGTGTGTAAATGGACAATTTTATACATCCGTCAATATCTTCACATTTGGCTTCGTCTGGGTGCTGTACAATGTTGGATGACGATTGTTGTTGCTGTTGCTGTTGTTGTTGTTGACGCTGCAGGAGGAGTGCTAGCAGTGTATGCAATTCCTCACATTCTTTGTAAGGAGAGCTCTCCAGTTTGCTATACACGGTGAGTAGCCACTGTGAAAGACACACCAACCTTTTCAGCTCTACCACGAAATGGTCTGCGCGTCCGTGGTAGATGCTGGCGAGTGCCAGTTCAACAAGCACAGCAGGTTTCTGCACAGGACGTTAAGCGAAATCACCACGGCCACAATTATGGCCACGGCCACAACCACGACCACGGCCACTTCCACACCGCCTACCTGTGCAGCAGGAGCATCTTTCAGTGTCTTTCGATACAGCGTCAGTTGGCGTGCGTAGTCGTCTGACAGGTATAGCAGCGAAGGCAGCACAGCTGGGCTGCTGACACGCACACCCGACCGCACCAGCAACTCAACTGCGCGTGCAGCCACACGCACGTTTCCATCCAACAACGCTTGTCGCACCACGCGTTCCAGCTGGCGGCGGTGGAAAGCAACGGTGAGAGGGAAATGGCTGGTGCTGCGACCGTTGCGCTGCATCGCCAGCCTCCGCCTGAAGGCCGTTTTTTGGCCACCTCCACGCTGCCGCCCACTCGCCCACACACGCTTACCATCGCATTTTGTCATTTTCATCGTCAGGACCTTTGCTTTTAGCATCGCACGCAGCAGAAACACAGCCAAGATGCTCGCTCAAATCATCCGCTTCATCACGCCTTCGCGCTCTCCACGGCAGCCTGCCGCGCCTACTGCACATATTGGCCAGCTGTCCGACGCTGGCAAAGGCTTGTACTTTGGTCCGAGATTCGACACAGTACATCATGCAACGTGTGGCGACGAGGAAGTGGTTGTAGACGCTGCGTCTGGTTGGCGACGCGTAGCTGTGCGTTAGCTGTGTGCTGTCTCGCTTTCGTTCCACTCACCCAGCTGCGCTTCTTAGACCCAAGATGCTTCAGCGAAAAGCGAGGCTACATCACAGGAACGATCGTTCAATGTAATACGCCTGCCATGCTATATTGGCGAGACGACTATCGTATCCGATGCGGAGGACAACTATGTGATCCACTTCCCTGTCAGCTGCTCGGTACAGAGCACCGTGTCCATATGGCTGGGTGTGAGGGAACAGTCGGGACAGTCGGATCAGCCGGAACAACCTGCCCTCACGCAAGTGGCCCGATCTCTGCGGATGATGGCTGACGGCATAGCAGCTGTTACGAAGACGAGCAAGGACAAGTGCTCGCTCCAGCGGCCATCCATCAAGTGTCCGCCGACGAGGCTTCTAAGGAGATCGCCGTGCCGGTCAATGCATCTATCCTCACCACGCTGCTGAAATCATCACTCAATCGATCTGTCGATGATACGGCAGACGATGCTATAGAAGCGACTGCATCCTCCATTGTATCCCTTTCCGACAACGGTGTGGAAATGAAACCCACCCCCTCACTCCACACCATCCACCTTCCATCTCTGTACTTTTCTCTGGTCGTCGTGATGCAGCCGGCAGTGACCGACGTGTTCGGTACTCCTTTCGCTGCCGAGGTGGAAACAGCATACAATGACAATGGTTGCTAGGTGCATGTGCTTTGGCACATTATATCAACATTGAACAGGGCACGCATGGGGCTGAAGGCATGCCCGACCAGTTTGTAACCATACTACAGGCCGAGAAAATGAAGGTAGGCGTTGTCCGTATACATCGTTCGTTCGCTCGTTCGCTCGTTTGTTCATCCACCCATTTACTCACCACACGACAGACGGCGAGTGGAGAGACGCGTGTACTCCAAACAATCTACGGTCTACCGATGGGTCGGCCGGGCACAACAAGCGCGCAGGAATGCGTGATTTGTCTGGCGGAAGAACGATCAGTGTTTCCACTGCCATGCCGGCACTTCTGTCTATGCACAGAGTGCGCAAAGGTGTTGAAACGCTCTGGCGCTCAGTGTCCTATGTGCCGACAAGGTCAGTTTCCCTTCTTCTCCCTCTCCTTCTCCTCCCTCTCCTTCTCCTCCCTCTCCTTTTCCTCTCTCTCCTTTTCCTCCCTCTCCTCCTCCTCCGTTGCTCACACTGCGCCAGGATTTTTCGCACTGGTGCGTGTCGACATGAGCGACAAAATAGGCGCCTCCACCACTACAGCTACTGAATAAATGCATCCTCATTCGATGACGAGCAGAACAGATTTGTTTATTCGGCATACAGAGTAAACGCATCGATGCATTCACAGTACTCCGCATATTTACTTCAGCTTCTTCTTTGGGCGGAGCTGATTTGTGTGACCGCACTTCTTCTTGCGGCAGTTGGTGGCGCGTGGGGGCAATCTCGCATAGCATTTGCGGCAGATCATCTTCTCGCAGTTGTACTTCGACGCCAAGGTCTTCAGACTCGGTTCGATCAGACCACCTCGCAGACGCAGCACCAGATGCAGTGTGGACTCCTTCTGGATGTTGTAGTCGGACAGCGTGCGGCCGTCTTCCAGCTGCTTGCCGGCGAAGATCAGTCGCTGCTGGTCTGGCGGGATGCCCTCCTTGTCCTGGATCTTCTGCTTGACATTGTCGATGGTGTCGGACGACTCGACCTCGAGGGTGATCGTCTTGCCGGTGAGGGTCTTGACGAATATCTGCATCGTGGCGACTTCGTTGACGAAAGAGCGAAAAGGTGGACGGAGCGAAGGCGAAGTCTGAAACCACCGACAGGGGCTGGCCAGCCGCCCAAGCCGCCACTGCCAACTCATCACACACGCCCACAGCAGGCCACTAAACGCTTCTGAACACGCACGATGGAAGCAATTATGTACATTTCGCGTGTTTCTCTGTTTATAAAGCAGCATCTCTACATACGCGCACTCCAACTCAAGCTTAAAGTCACATTAATACAGTGAAAATCTTTGGTGTTATACAGTAGTCCACAGTAGCTAGCTTCATCCGTTTGCTCCATTCTCGCCCTTGTCCTTGTCGTTGCCATTGTTGTCGTTGCTATTGTTGTCGTTGCTATTGTTATCGTCGTTGTCATCGTCGTCATCCTCCTCCTTGCCATCACCACCGTCTTCGTTCTCTCCGCTACCGCTGTTCCCACATCGACGACCATTGCTCTGCTCGGCTATTGGAAAGTGCCGGCTCAGTTTTGTCCGCTTAGGCAGCGCGTCGGTCAGACCAGGCACACCCGCTAGCGTAAGCATCATCCCGCCATAAAAACTGGTAGGCCGAAGCTTCAGACCACGTGCCTCATCTCCGTTAGTAAACCCGTTGGGTTGCATAGTGTTGAAGCCTCCTGTATCGCTCGGATCAGGCATGGATCTCGATACATCTGTGTTACTCGATTCTAGCACCAGGTGATTCATGTCGCTGTCGCTATGTGCGCTCGTAGCTGCCCGCAGTCGTATCAATGGCATTGGTCGGTCTTCGTTCGTTACCGTAGCTTGCATAGAGGAGGGTGCCGCGAATAAAAAATCATCAACAGCGTATGGCCGTGGAGGAGGAGAGGTTATCAGAAAAGTGTGCGACATTTTTCTGTCTGTGTTGTGTGTCGTGGGGGATAGATCCAATGGCACCACTCTGCGAAACCGAGGTGGCACCACGCCTGGGCTTTTATCCATATGCTGGACACGCGCCACCGTCGTGCGTCGTCGTAATCGGTCCCGCCAGTCGGTGGGGATTTCAAAAGAACCAGCCGCCACACTCACACGTCTTTCGCTGTTGAGAAGTGCGTTCAGTGGATTCTCGCCTGCTGCGAGTCGCTTCGCTACGCGCGCTGCCACAGAGTTGCGCGGGTATGCCGGAAGCAGGGATTGTTGTTTGAGTAGCATGTCACCCAACTCATTTGGAGAACTCGACATGTCGGTGCATGATTTGTTCAATCTGAGTGACCGCGAAGACTGTTCCCGTTGCGAGAGCGGGTATTCTGAGTCAAAGGAGTCGGCGAACGTGGCCTCACTGCTGTCCACTGCCTGCTCCTCCTGCTCCTCCTCCAGCTCTTCTCCTTCCAGCCCCTCCTCTCCTGCATGGGTGCCTGGTGCCATTGCAATGTCCTTCCATCGCTCGAGATTCGCATTCATGTCGCCGAACAGCAGGTGCGTACGAGGCAGAAACTCAGCAAGCGCCACGAAAAAGGGCTGCACAATGATCTCGGTGAACTGCACACTGACACGTGCCTGCTTCAGCAGCTTGTCGTGTGTATTGGACAGCGAAGCGATCTCCATACCAGGAGAGATGGGAAGTCCTTCCTGGTGTTCTCGCTCACCTTGCCGCTGGAACTCCTCGTTCACCAGATCAGACCAGTGCTTGTTGATTGCCCAGGGACGAACAGCATTGGAAATGTCAGCGGCATGCAGCAGTATAGCACAGAGCGTTTCTCGAAAAGACAACGGATAGGCGTCACTAGCAACCAGTCCGGGGGAGATGGGTGCCAACGGACGTGGAAGGGTGGTGGTGGTGGCGACGGGCGGCATCAGTCGGCCGTGAAGATCTTTTGTAGCCTGTGATTTTGGAGGCTTGGGAGTGGCTGTGGGCGATGGAGGCGCGCTTGAGGGAGCAAGCGAATCTACAAGACTATGCAAGCGCTCTAGTAAAGCAAAATGATGGACCATATCGGTGGCTAGGATGGAGTCGGTCACGGTCGTTCGGAACTGGGCAGCAGGATCGGCATCGATTTCCTCCAGCGACGACAAACCATTGCCGCCGTTGGTGGTCGCCCATTTCTCGGAAAAGGTGGTGAGGATGCCATGTTTCTCCAACAGATCCAGCGTCACACGACAGCTATGGTTTTCCAGCACCGACAGGTTTTCATATTGCCGAGCGAGCTCAGTGCGTGCGTTTACTTGGTATAGGTTGTTGACCCCAGGCTGTTCGTGCTGCGTGAGCGGGATGACGGGGGTGGCGCCGCACTTACATGGCCGACATCGTGGCCCAGTGCGGCTATCATGAGCGCAGCAATGTCCTGTCCAGTCAGGTAGGCCTTGGCATCCAGCTCCTTTAGCAGGTAGTGCACCACCTGCGTGACATCTACCGCGTGCACAAAGCTGTGATAAGGATTGTCGAAATAGCCGTCAGCCAGGTCTTGGATGAGCGACAGCAGCTGTGTCTCGGTGGTGGCAAGTATGGAGGGCACGCCAAGGTCGTCTAGCAGTGTATACGTGAATGCGTAGAGATCGGACGGCGAGAGCTGCCACAGCAGCGGAGGAGACGAAAGAGAGAACAGGGGAGGGTCCAAATGAACGGTAAGGATGTTCGTGTCGTGTTTGTTGCGATCCTGCTGGAGAAGATGAGGCATGGGCTGGGGCAGCGGCACGGGAGGCGGCTACCTCCCTGGCTTCCTGGCGTCCAAACGTAGCGACGGGGGCAGACGACGAGCGGACAGCAAGCGGAGAGGCGGTTTGACTCCCCGAAGAAGGCTGGTTGCCCATGGCAAGCGGAAGTGGCGAGCGAAGTGAACCGTCAATGCGAGCTTGCCAGAAGTGGCTGAGTTACAGCACCGAGAGAGCCAAGGAGCAACGCCAAAACTCTATTTAAATTCCGATTCACACTCTTTCAAGGCTGGACACGCCTGCGTGGTTGTGTGCGTTCGCACCAACGTTGATATTTCATCCGAACAGCTTTCAGCGGCAATTTACAGGATGTGTTTTGGCGCAGAGGCTGTGTTTGTCGGGAGATGTTTGCCGAGAGATGCTCATCAAGTGTTGTGTGTCCTACTTGTGTCCTGCTTGTGTATAGAACATGTGTGTGTGCGTGTACGTGTTTATGCAGCAACAGCACCAGCTGGCTGATGCCATTGCTATACATCCACGGAACAAAGCGTTGTCGACTATCGTCTGTTCGTGTGCAACAGAAACGCAGCAGAGGAATAAACGCTTCCTTACCCCAACCGTTGGCTGCGTCACATGATACGCACATAAACAGATACAAAGCGTATTCTCTCGATTGCAACACCGGCATCTGTGGTTTCGCAATGGCCATTTTAGCCCGGGTGGTTTGTTTGCCGCGGCTGAGCCAGACGCATCCATCCTCTGAAAATCCCACACGCTGCCTCAATGGTGGGTGGCATTCACCGCCATCGTCGCTTGCTTACGCTGACCCTTTTCGTCAGGTTGTCCTCGTCGCCGCTGTCGTGTCGAAGTCTGGTGAACGTATGCTACCCTCCGCCAACCCTTTGCGCCATCCGCACACTCACACTCGCGACCAGCGGTGGTGTCCCGTCAGTTTCGTGAGATGCCGCGTTCACGCGTGGAAGGCTTACTCGCTTCCTTTCCCAAGCTTATCACTGCTCATCAGCAACACACAAGCGTGGAAACCGACGCTGTGCGCTACGTCTACCAGCCGCTTGAAGATCACTACCTGGTGTTGGTCACCAATCGCCAATCAAATATTCTATTGGATATCGATACACTCCACCTCTTCTCTCGCGTCATCTCTGACATCTGCCGTGGCACGACGCGTCGCGAGCTGAAAGAAAAGGCTTTCGATTTGGCCGAGGCATTCGATGAAGTCATCGGTTTGGGTTATCGTGAGAACGTCAACTTGGTTCAGATCAAGACAATCCTCGAAATGGACAGTCATGAAGAACGTATACAAGACATCATATCGAAAAATAAGGAGAAGGAGGTGAAGGAGGAAATGAAGCGCAGGGCAAAGCAGCTTGACGCCCAGCGAAAGGAGCAGCTGAAACGCACTGGCGCCTCCACTGTCTCCTCCTTTTCCGGCTCAATGGCGCCCGCCTACACAAGCGCTGATACCGCCGATCATCTGGTGATGGAGTACGACAGACCCGAGTCGAGGTAAGAGACACCGTGTCCACATAACGATGATGACGATGATGACGATGATGACGATGATTGTGATCGCGATCATGATGGTTGTAACATCCTTTCGCTCTTTGACCCTGTTGTAGAGTGCTCACAGGTGTAAGCGAGGGCAATCAGGGATCAGGAAGAGGCATGCAGCTGGGAAAGAAGAAGACACAAGCGTCCAGCCTGCTTTCCACGGCCATAGGTCCTGTAAAATCAGATGCAGCTTTTTCTGATGCTCGAGGCGCAAACACAATCACCTCGCCGCTAGCTGCTAATCCAATGGACGCTGAATCTGCCATAGATCTGCACCACGAGGATGTACATGTGGAGGTGGAAGAGCGCATCACTGCAGTGGTGAGCAGAGACGGGGAGCTAGAGCAGCTGGAGGTGAAAGGATCGCTCGTGCTACACATTGCCGATGCTGAGCTTGCTCGGTTGCGCATACAATTGTCTATGCCCAAGGATCCGGACACCCAGTTCAAGGTACGGTCACAGCTCCCCGCGGAAAATGAACGATATGCGGTCACGAAGCCAACTGTGCTCATCACCGCATAGCTTCACCCGAACATGGACAAGAAGGCCTTTGCGGACAGCCAAACGATTGCTCTCAAAGATCCGCAGCGTGGTTTCCCGGTGAACACGCCACTGGCCGTGGTGAAATGGCGGTTCGTGGGCAAGGACGAAAGCGCATTGCCACTCACAAGTAATTCTGGCGACTGCTCGGATCTTGATAACCCATATGTACAGTCAATTGCTGGCCGTCACCGGGGAGCAACTCGTGCGACGTCAACATCGAATACGAGCTGGAGGACGAGGAATTGGAGCTGGAGGATGTCACGATTACAATATCTCTTCCGTATGTGTTTCCGGGAGAGGAGTGTGCGCAGGGTGACTCATGTGGCGCAGCAAAAACTGCAAACCCAATGTCGGTCAGCTGGACGGCCTGTTCACCTACGACCGTGCTCGCTCTGTGCTGGAATGGCAGATACCGATGATCGATGCAGGATCGAAAACGGGCGCCATGGAATTCAGTGTCGATTCTGAGGATGCGGATGCGTTTTTCCCCGTCACCACAGTGTTTAAGAGCGTACGCACATGTTCAGGCGTACGCGTGTTGTCGATTTCTTCTGTGGACGGGGACGCAGTGGAATGGAGTGAAGATACGATCTTTGTACCGGAAGAGTATAGCATTGTGTAGGGGACGAGGATAGATGGATGGATGGATGGACAAGGAAGTTTGGCCGCTCCAATGGGTCTGAGAACAGTACTATTTGACAGTAACGCTGACTTCGCAACTTGTCTGGGCAACAAAGCGGTGTCACATAGAAGCACTATGCTGACCGGTTTGTTTCTCTTCCACTTTGACATAGCCAGCATGCAGCATGCATCATGCACCACGACAAAATGCTCATCTTTGCCACAGTTGCATGCGAATAATCCACGCATGCACGCGCGTTTGCAACCGAATGTTTCCGCTCTTTGCCAAACCCAAGCGCAACGAGCAGAGATGGCAGGAAACGGACGCTCCCGCGAAACAGCGAAAGTTTGTTTGTCGACCACGTCCACTCCCAAACAACCGAGTGTAGCGGCCAATTCTCCCACCTGTAGTGGATGCCAAGCCACTAAGCCGCCACATCTTCTTTCCCCCGCTTGCCACTTCCTACCGCACCGCCAATCTCCTCTAACACCGTCCTTATGGGAAATCAAATTTCTGTGAGCGACAGCGAACGCAGAAAACCCCCAGGATCCGCCTCTTCTAACGCCTCCTCGCCCGCTGCGCCGCCTGCTCAGCAGCGCTTCAGTCCTGCCCCAAACAGGCCATGTAATCCGAGCAGGCGGCCGCATAAGTTTCAAGTGCTTCGGAAAGCGCGTATGGAGCAGTCCATGCCGTCTCCACCACTGGTGATTTCACGTCCCACGCATATTGAACACGGTGTGCACGTTGAATACGACTCGCAGACCCAAAAGTTTGTGGTATGTGTATCCGCTGTGCGGTGGCACTGACGACCATGCTTGACACAGGGGCTTCCGGATGTGTGGAGCGCCGCACTTCCTGGCTCGGATATTCTCAACACAAGCCAGATTGCACCGCAGCTTCGTCCTGCTGCGCCTGCCGCTCCTGCAGAGGGTAAGTGGGTGCAGGTGCTGCTATTTTGCTGCCATTGCCGACGCATACAGGGAAACAGGTGTTTCGACCGAACGCCATTATCTCCAAGCCAACCAATTTCCAGCACCATATCCATGTCGATGTGGACGACAAGGGACTCTACCATGGCCTGCCTGAGCCTTGGCGCGAAAAACTGGGCAACGTCGGTATCACGTCTCAAGAGGCGTCTTTGCATTCAAAGGAAGTCGAGATTGTCATGACAGTACATGGGGAGAGAGCTTACGCGATGGATACTGCACAAGGGCGTCGTGTCAGAAGTCTTTATCGAACACAATCCGTTGTCGATGCTGAACGACACTCGGTGCATCTCCCCACCAACCTTCCCATACCACGCAACACCTCGCAACACACGCTGCAAAGCTCCAACGTGAAGGAAACCATTCGATCCTCTTCTTTAGGATCTGCGCTCACGCCTGCTCCCCCCAGATTAACAGACAGGCTCATCGAATCGCCACTGAACACCACAAAGAGGCAGTCGACAAGGTCGATTGTCCGTCCAAGCATAACACTGCAACTGCTACGTAACCACCAGCTTGAGCAGTATGCACAAAGCATAGACATGAAAACGACTGTCGCTGATCTTTCTCAATTTGCCGAAGGAGAGCACGGCGACGTTTTCAAAGCACTGTGGAAAATGGAAAACAAAGTGGTGGCCGTTAAAATTGTACCGGTGTTGGCAACGTCAAAATTGGCCGTGTTGAAGACTGAGGTTGCAATCATGAAAGCGGCATTTGCTGCACAACAGTGTAATGTAATGCATGCACTGGCGCTTTACTACTGTGACACCGCGAGTGACCTCTGGCTTCTAATGGAGTTTATCGATGGCGGCTCCCTGGCCGATCTGATCGAGTCTGCACAGAGTCCGTTTTCCGAACCGATGATTGCACACATTGTGCGCGAAACATCGCACGGACTGCTGTGGCTGCACGAGTCAAACTGGATCCACCGGGATCTAAAGAGTGATAATATTTTGATTAGTCGCATGGGCCATGTGAAGCTAGGTAGCATTGAGCGCTGTGTGCAATTCGCATGTGATTGTTTTTAGCTGATTTCGCGCACGCGTGCGAAGTCCAAGAAAACATCGATAGCCGTGGCATGGTGGTTGGCACCCCCTACTGGATGTCACCAGAGATTATCAAAGGCGTTGGCTATGGCACGCTTACAGACATCTGGTCGTTGGGCGTTGTCATGTATGAGATGTGTGAGTCACAACCACCATACATTAGCTATCCGCCTTTACGTGCGCTTTTTCTCATAGCATCGCATGGTGTTCCTCCACTGAAAGAAGTTGCATCGTGGTCTTTGGAGCTGCGAGACGTGGTTGCGCAATGCACGCAGATGCGAGCCGACAATCGTCCCAGCGCAAGCAAACTTAGCCAGCATCCATTTTTCCGAAGAACATGTTCACAGAGTGACCTGATCGATTTCGCTGTACATCTATTCAACTCTGACACGGCTGCAACGGATCACACAGATGCTGATCCTGAGCTGTCGAAAACAATCGCTATGCGAAACGACGGTCTGGCGACCATGGAAAGCGAGGTGGACGTGCATTTAAATGAGACCAACGCACTACAAGATGCGGTTCGCGTCAAAGACCTACATCTTGGTAACCCGCCCAGCGACAACATGGGTGTGCTAAGAGAAAGGAAAATTCATGTTAAGTAATGAAGAACCATCGGAGGTGTTTGGCGCGCGAGAGAAAATTGCTGAAGGAGACGCTGGAGATGTGTTTGCGGCCGTGAGTATTGTAGACAAAGTCAAAGTTTGTTTGGTACTCGTTTGACTTTGTACTGATTACAAATCCTAGTATGCGATAAAGATAGTGCCGCTGTCCGAGTCTGGCAAACTCACGTCCATCAATCATGAGCTCGGTTTCATGAAACTTGCTCGCCACTCGAACGTTGTGCAGCTGATTGGATGTTTTGAGGACCCCGCGTCTCTTTGGGTATTTGCGCATCGCTTGCGGACGCAGTGTGCTAAGGCTGTAGGTGGTGATGGAGCTGATGGATGCGGGATCTTTAACGGACTATTTGCCAGAAGACGGACGATCAGCGCTATGCGAGGAGCACATTGCGTTCATCACCAAGGAGCTACTGCAAGCGCTGGCGTTTCTGCACTCCAAAGGAATTGTGCATCGCGATATCAAGTCAGACAATGTCCTGTTCGCGACAGCAGGAGAAGTGAAGCTGGCCGATTTTGCGCAAGCAGCTCAGTTGGACGCAGCAGTTTCGAGCCGATCTTCCGTTGTCGGCACACCCTACTGGATGGCACCCGAAGTGGTCAAGAAGCAACCGTACGATGCGAAAGTCGATGTTTGGAGTCTGGGTATTGTTAATGTGGAAATGGCTGAGGGGCAGCCGCCATACATGGAATACCCGCCATTGCGAGTAAACTGACCATGCCTGGTCAGATGGACTGACCCATTTAGGCACTTTTCATGATTGCCACTCATGGCTCTTCGCAGCTGACTGACCCCGAGTGTTGGAGTGCTGACTTTAGAGACTTTATTAAACAGGCTACTGCGAAAGATTCCCGTACCCGCCCAACGTCGTCCAAGCTGTTGCAGCATCCGTTTGTTCATAACGCATGTTCGGTTTCCGAATTTGTTAAACTGCTTCACGGCGAGACCTGTATATCACCGGATACGATATTTAAGTCAGCTGCTTCAGCTCCAGCGGTAGAGTGGCAAGAACGATTGCACGTACTTGGGTTCTCCCAAGATGAGCTAGTTGAGCATGACCAATTGATTCGGCATATTTTGGAGAAGCATCGGCATCAGCTTTATGTGCATGAGCTCGTGGACACGGTGGACCATGCGCTCGGGTTTAAGACTCTGAAAGCACGCCGCAAATCAACCAGAGCCTTAACCATGTCAAGCATGGGCTCTGGGATGATTGCAATAAACGACACAGACGCTTCCGACTGCGGCGATGCAGTGAGTGATGGTGTAGGCAGACAGTCCTCACTAGAATACTTTAAACTGAGTGCGTTCCGTGCGTGCATTTGATAATGCTGACGCTGTCGTAGTAGATCTGATACAGCCGGGCAATCCATACGACATCTACACGGACTTTGAGCATGTCAGCATAGACGATGCCATCACCAGCTACACTGCCCTTACCATGGACGGAAATGAAAAAGTACATCTTCCAAAGACAGTATGAATCATTGATTGTCAACAGGTATCTGTGATAGCTGTTCCCTTCGACGCAATGGATCGAATGGAAACTGTTGCTAACGAAATCACCATCATGAGAAATAGTCAGCATACAAACATGCTGCAACTCTTCGCATGCCACGTCCATAAAGACCGCAACCTTTATGTATACGTGCGCACCTACGACACCCCATTGAAACCTGTTGTAGTTGATTCTAGAACACATGGATGGCGGCAGTTTGGCTGAGCTGTTTATGAAAAACGCGCACTTGAGGCTTCCTGAAGCGCACATCGCCTACGTGTTGCGCGAAGTTGGACAAGCGCTAATGCACTTGCACAATGAGAACTGCGTGCACCGCGATGTGAAATCAGACCACGTTTATTTTAATTGGCGCGGACAAATCAAGCTAGGTACGCGCAGTGAAGGGCTCTTGTTTTCTGACATCGGGCGGGACTGTTTGTAGGAAATTTTGCGCATAGTGCACAGCTTTCAGATGGCAGGCCATGGCGTGTTGCGGTTGTCGGATCACCGTACTGGATGGCACCGGAAGTGATACGTGGCGAACGATACGACACACATGTTGACATATGGAGTCTCGGTGTTTTTGGCTACGAACTTATGCACGGTGAACCGCCGTACATTCGAATGCCCCCGCTCAAGGTAATTTCCATCTCCTCCTCCTCCTCCTCCGACAGGGAGCAGTAGTGTTCGCTGCTTGGTAGTGACTTGACGTATGAGTTTTAGGCAATCTTTGTTATTGCGACGCAAGGGATTCCACTTATGGACGAGCACCTGTATTCAGATCAATTGCTGGAGCTTGTGAGGCGCTGCACTCAGGCAGATCCATTGAAACGGCCTCTTGCAGAAGAACTGCTCAATGTATATAGCCCCGCGCTACGGATCATTCTCACGTGCATTTCAGCTTCCACTATTGGACACGTGTACGACTCCGCAAGCGTTCGCGCACTATCTGCAAAGCTATTTGGCCACTGTCGATGACGCTTCTAAGGTAATGCGTGTGTAGAGTCATCACACAGCTGCGCTATTGATAATAACTGTCTTTCTATTGCAGGCGCCTCACGGTCAACCTTCAAGTCAGAGTTATGAGCTTGAGTTTCCAGCGCACATGTCGGCCGTTTTAGCACGGCGCATTGAAGCGCACAAGAAGAGGATTAGCGGCAGTGAACACAGCGGACGGCAGTCTGATCAAGTGAAACTGCAGCAGCGGCATCGCAGCATGCCCGTTGTTCAACGTAGAAACGAGGGAAATCGCAAAAGCATACATTTCGAGTCTCGAAAAGTTGCTAAGTTCGTAGCGGTAAATATTGGTTCGCATGTCTTTCACTAATTAGCATTGGCTGTACATTACAGAATCAACAGCACGCACCATCGTTCAAACAAGCCGCTTCCACCCAAACACAAGTGCAAACACAAGCGCAAACACAAATGCAAACACAAGTGCAAGCGCAAGCACAAACACAGCGAAATATCAATGAATATGATGAAAAATCGGTAGCACATCCGATAGAGGATCAGCGACGCATGAGCACTGCCTCCCAGCGAAGAAGATCTGTTCGTGTGTCCATGGAGCTTGCCTCTGAGACTAGAAAACTGTTGATAGAGTCGGCGCATCATCTAGATAGAATCCGAATTGAAGATTTGATTCAAACGAGTATTGCCGAAAGGCATATTGGAGAGATTGACGACCCAGTAGAGTTCTACAAGCTTGGTACCTCCGAAACGCAGTGACTACTGGTACTAACATACGCAGCGGACATCGTGGACGAAGGTGATCCGCAAGATGAGTTGAAACACCTCTCCCTCATTGCCGAAGGACTTCACGGGAACGTATACGCTGCTGAGCTTGTGGATGCGCAACTAACAGTATTCGTTTGCATCATGCCAGCCTGCTTCTGATCTTCTACGTAGATAGCATGCAAACTGATTAATCTATCTGCACGCGAGAAGATGTCGGGTATTGCTCATGAGATTCGCATGATGCGCCGCTGCCGACACAACAGCATTGTCGAGTACTTCACGTGCTACAAGAGCGCCACACAGCTATGGGTAAAAGGCTGAGCGAGGACGGGGGTGAGACTCATGCCGCTAGATGGTAATGGAATACATGGATGCAGGCAGCTTAACGGACTACCTAACCGATGACGAGAGTCGACGAATGCAATTCTCGGAGATGTCATGCGTGTGTCGCAGCGTACTGCAAGCGGTCGCGTTTCTCCATGAGCATGGGCGTGTGCATCGTGATATCAAGAGTGATAACATCCTTCTGAACACGCGAGGAGAAATCAAGCTGAGTATGTACACACACACACATACGCACAGACGTCATCAAAACGGAATACTCACCCATGTTTTGTAGCCGATTTCGCACGATGCATGGTGTTGGATACGCGCAATACTCGGCAATCGGTGGTAGGGACACCATACTGGATGGCGCCTGAGGTGATTCTCACACATCCGTACTCGTGGAGCGTCGACATTTGGAGTATTGGAATTGTATGTTTGGAGATGGTCAATGGCACTCCTCCGTATCTTGAACTGGCGCCCTTGCAGGTAACCGCCGCAACCGCTTATACCGTCCTTCTAATCTGCACTTATTTGCAAGGCGCTATATTGTATAGCGACCAATAGCCCGCCCCAGCTGCAAAGCACCAGTGGGTTGCCTGCAGAGCTGTGCGAATTCGTGAACAGTTGCCTATGCAGAGCGCCGGCAGAACGTCCTCTTGCAGAAGCATTGCTTCAGGTACGCGTGCTCTTCTCTTCGTGTTCTACTCACGCACGCTTTTGCAAATGCACACGCTCCACGACCTACAGCACCCGTGGATTCGTCAAGCAGGGACACCCTCTGACATCAAAGCGATGATCCAACGCACATGGGCATGGCTTGATAGCCAAGCGGAAGCTACCAACTATTTGTAACGTTTGTGCAGTGTACTTTGAAGTAATAGTGGTAAAATATGCGTATTTGCAAAATCACCTCTCTTTCTTTCTTCTTTTTGGCGGATGCAGAAAACAATGGGCGAATAAAAAGGTACAAAGGCAGGCCACACACATTAGAATGGTAGGCGGTAAGATGGAAAGAAGGATGTGAAGGGCATACAATTCAATGTCTTCCAAAAACTGGAAGACTACACACGCAGATAAAATCACTGGAAAGGAAAGAATGATAGGAGGAAACGTTTCGAACTGACACCACAGTGGGCTAAGCACGCATCTGACGCACCAGCTCACGCGCCCAGTGTACAATCTCTTTTTGCGACGGCGACGTGCTTCGCGATCGCTTGGCTTCGTTAAGCGCTTGCATGACCCATGGTCGTTTGAAAAAGTCTCTGATCTCTGCTTTGGGCATCGATTCAGCCAGATCGCCCAGCAGACCAGTGAGATTTAACAGAACGTTCGTGGTTTTTTCCGGATCAGCATTCAGCTTTTCCATGACAGAGGCAATGTTGTGCAAGTACTTCTTCAACAGCAGACCTGGTGATGTACGCGCGGGTGTACGCGTGTGTTAGCCGAACGCGACATAGCCCGCTCCCCTTCTCAAGGCTTTGAGTATGAACTAACCTTTGTCTCCGGACTTCAAGCCTTGAACCACCCCGATCAATGCTTCGAGCGCACTCTCGTGCAATCCGCTGACGTAGTCGATTGAGGACTGGTCGTTCTACAGATTGTGAGCAAGCTTCATCAGGTGACCGACAGGAAATGCGCTTACGTCGGGTGCGTCGGTGGCGGCAGCCTGCAGCAGCACGCCCATCACCAGGTCAAGGTATTTTTCGAATTCTCCAGCAATTGCCAAGGCGATGTCGCCGAAACACGTTAGAATAGGCGGCTTCGCGTTGACATGAAAGTCTGGACTGTGGATGATCTGCAGCATGATTGTCATGAAGCCGTCACAATAGGGCAACACGTTCGCCCCTAGAGCTCGGCAGATATCACCGACCAATCCAACGGAAATAATGCAGAGCTGGCGCGCGAGCTGTTAGCACCGAGAAACGGCGGCAACGCGCATCCCCACCTGGTATTCTTGGTGATTCTGCAGTGCTGCCATCAGCAGTGGAGCAAAAGTAGTCATGTAGCGCGCGAAATCAGTATCCACGGCAGTGGTCATCGCTCCGATGGCCAGAAACGCGTCTTCGATTGTGGTGGTGTTCTTCTCGCTTGTCACCAAGTGAAGCAGGCTGGTCATGATACGGTCGGCCACCGGTGTGATTTCTTTGCCTAAGCGTCGAATGATGCTCTACAAGGATGACGGTTGTTCAGTCCGTACACGGCATCGGCGCAATGTACCGTGACAACGTTGCAGATGTTGGACTGTAGCTCCAGGTGCTGGTTACGCTCGTCCATGCCAACAATCTGAGACTGCAATGTCATCGAGGCGTCCAACCGGTCGAGCATTCCGATCGCCAAGCTTGACACTGTTGGGAAGCAATCCTTGGCCGAGCATGCAATCATCTGAGCCAATGCCTCGTAGGCAGAAGTACGCGCGTTTTCTTCATTATTGGTGCTACGTATGGATGAGCATCGCGCGAGCAGCAGCAACGCTCGCGTATGTACCGATCGCAGACTTGCACTATAGCAGCACAGATATCATTGAAGAAGGCTGAAAGGGCATAGGTGTCCAGTACCTCGAATTCCCGGCCCAGCCGTTGTCCAAGATTCATCAATGACTAGCATCCGAAAAGGATTAGCCGAGGCAAAATAGAATGGCACATACCCAACAGCAATTGGCTACCACCTTTGGCGAATCTTGCAGACCAATCACCAATGCTGCCACGAGAGCTTGCAGATGCGCCTCCATGTCAATGTGGTCGGTCAGTAGATCGCACACGCGTCCCAATGTCCATGCTGCGGAATCCTTGACCTGCACCACAGGATCCCGGATCATTTCGATCAGAACCGGCAATGCCTATACACCATCAGCGTGTGTGTGTGCGTATGCATGTGTTGGCTTTTGGCGACAATGCTACCTGAAAGACCAGTGGTGCCAGCACATCGGTGTCCGGCCCATCCAGTATACTCCCGAAAGCCATCACTGCAGCCTCACGGAAATGCCAATCCGAGTTTCGGATGTTGGACTCCACAAACGGAATGACTGGTGCCACAATAGGATCACGCACGCATTGGGCAAGCAAGGAGAGACACGTTGCCGCCGCCATAGACACATTCCACTCGTCCTCATCGGCATCCTCTTCTTGTCGAGTAAGCAGCCACAGCAGCACCGGGGTGATTTCCGGGAGCGCGGCCAGTGCAAATTTGTGAGAATGGCGATAGTCTTCGTCGCCGTACAAAAGCGCCTATGCCACCAATCAGCAGGATGTCGCAGAAGGGAGACGCCTCCGTTACATCTTGCTCTTCGTATGACAGCTCGATTTCCGTGTCGCAAATGGTGCTCCAGAATTCAATAGCCTGAAGCGCAACACTTTCTTCCTGGCTCTTCATGCCCAGAACGGTGAGGCCGTACAGCGCCTTTTCCATATACATCCCCATGTAGTCGTAGTGGAAGGAAGCGATTTCCACCAAACACTCGAATGCAGCCGCCTGCACTCGGACATCGGGCGAGCTGGTGCACTCGCAGATGACCTGCATGATGAAGTTTCGCTCCATCTCTCCTTCAAACACTTCGTGCGTAAATGCAATAGCGTTGAAAAAGGCCTTCAGGGCGGTCAGTCGTACCTCTTGGCTATAGCGCGCAGCATGGTGAGCACGGGGCACGCACATCAACACAAACAAGGACAATTACTTCTGCTCTTCTTTCTGAGCCCCTTGAATGATGGCGGATAGGATTTGACGTGCCTGCGCGGCAAGCGCGTCCTGACTCTACCCAAGAGGGTGAGCGAACGAGCGAGCAAGCGTGCCGGCAACCCACCAAGCCTTCACAAATGAAACCAAGCGTTTGTAGTGTGCCTCGTTTGAGCGAGGCATTATTTCCAGCATTCTGCATGGATTCTAGAAGTAGAGGGACCATTTCTGGCCACATGCCTTGCGGAAGCTCGGCTTGAGCGATGGCAGCAACGACCTGGGCGGCCTGGGTGGCAGCTTGAACAGCGGTCGCACCCAGTGTGTTCAATGCCGCCTGCTTCACGCCGGATCGCACGGAAGGATCTAGGCTCACCCAGCGATGCATAAACTCGGCAGACCGGGATTGGTCTTTGGCGAGGATGGCGTTTTTCAAGCTAATACCAGCCGCTGCTCGGATGTGTTCCGCCGAACCAGAGGATTCAAGCACATGAGCAAGCGCCTCCACAAACACAGGCTATGCGAGCAGAGCCGGTGGTGAGTGCGGGTTCGAGTACGAGTGCGCGTGCGGATGCGCGTGCAGCCTACAAAGTTTGCAGTGGACGCTGTGTCCAGCTGGCCGATGGCAGCCTCTCTCACTTGCTGCTCTGTGATGCAAAGGTGTTTGTCAGCAGCGACGCAGCACGCCACACCGCACCCGCTTACCAGGGGATAGTGTTTTTTCGAGGAGCTCGCCGATATTCATGGTGTTGACGGGGAGAAGCGATGTGGTGCGGTGTGCGAGAAAAAAACGCCGTCAAACATTTGCTGCTTCGGTGATCGGCGATATGAGGGAGGCAGGGCGAGCGGCAAGGACAAGGTTAAGGCGCATAGGCTAAGCGTGCGTTGTGTGCGTGCGGGATGGACGATGAGTGGTGTGCGAGGCAGAAGCAGGCTGTAGGGACGTGGTGTGGTTGGAGCGGATGCGAGGATGGAGGGTGACGCACTGTGTGATCCACTAGAAAATACACCTTGCCTCTGCGACAAACTATGATACATCGCGATATACTTGTCTGCGTGCACGCCTGTCTATGTGCACTCCGTGTTATGGTCGCGCTCTTGATCGACACCTTAGCAGACATATGCGACAAATGGAGACACAGTGGGCCACTATATTTGAATAGAACAACAGCGCGTATTCGTGGAGCTGATGCCCACACCTCTGTAGCAGCGCGTTGGTGTGTGGCAACAGCAGCAGATGGTGGTATGCGCATGCATTAGACAACGCGTGCTGGTGTTGACATATCGCGAAACAACACCCACCGACGCCGGCTGCTACCACTACTGACGGATGCGTTAGATGACGCGTCGACGCACGGTTTGCTTGTGTCGACCAGCTTGCACGATATGTATTACGAAAAGACAGCAGCACACTTGGTACAGCCAGACCGCAAACAGTCTTAGCAAGGTGGCGCAACAGCACAATGCAATCATTGCATATGCTGTTTGTAAGCAACTATCGTCAGCAGTGTTCGACGCAGTTCAGTACCATCGTATGCCACTGTTGTTCGCGACAACCGTGATCATTGTCCCTTTTTTCATACGCCAACACTACGATGCCAGTCGAACCGCTGATATGGACATTTCGGCTGGACTGTCCTAGCTTGTTTCCAAACGCTAGTCTACTGCTTGACTTCCATTGTCGTATGCATTGCTGGTGGTTTCGTGTGTCCACCATTGCAGACACGTGAAACCAACCGATGGCATGTTTCTTCATTACTAGCAGCAGTGCAGCATGCTCCTTTGCGGTTCAGTCTCTGGTGCCAAAATGGTTGCATGGTTTGCTGTAGAGCGCATCTCACGCGCAAGCGCACTACGCTCCGTGCCCAGCAGTTCAACTACAGAAATCCCACTGGTGCTTTTCGCAGGATCCTCGTCTGGGCTCAGGATAGCCGCTTGCTGTTTGATGATATGCAAACGCATGCTTTCCTCCTGTGTCTAAGGCAGGTCACTTGTGTTGGGCAAAGTAGAAGCACACTTCTAATAGTGATGCGCGTGATACGATTAACGCAACGGCAAGTACTGTCCAGCACATATCTGAGTTGCTGTCGGAGTTGGCAGCTGCAGCGGCAGGATGGTGTTCTCTTCTGTGGTCCAACCAGGATTACTGCTACCTCTTTGCAGTTTTCAGCATCCGATCCTTCTGCTGCTTCGAGCAACCTTGCTGTCTCTTTAATCCCATGATGTTGCTTTAGCTAGGTGTGCGATGCATAGCGGCACACGCATATTTGGACACAGCTTGACAGTGACAGAGTATGCCGGCTGCACCGTCTGTTAGCATAGTGACGCGAGTGGTGCACTATCGTGTGCGGTGGCATGGCATAACATCGATGCCGTAGGCGCAAGCCCACGCATAGAAAGGCAAGGCGTCCATTATTAGTAGTAGCAACAACAACAACAACAGCAGCAACGAGAAAGCAACACGCCACGCAAGTAGTGGCTCGCGGCAGAGCGAAGAGGTGCACGCCTCTCCACGTGCCTCGCTGTGTGCATCTGGCTGTCGTGACACGTCGCCCATGTCCAATGCATTCCGTGCTCACGCTGAAGGACTTACACACGTGGCCGACACTGGCAGGCACAGGTAGCATACATGCACTCGCAGCGCGCAGGTTAACGCCCTGTCGTTCGCCACAGCTACGTCACTGCTGGTCGGGATGGGTTTGTGCGCCTGATCGAGCCTGACCAGCTTGTCACCACGTTGGATACTGCGCAGGAACCCATCACCTACCTGTACATTCAAGTAGGGATGTGCTTTGCGTCTCTCCTCATCTCGCTCAAAGGGTTCCACTGTGATCTACGCGTACGAACGCTTAGTGTATGCGCTGGACTTGGCCGACAACCTTACCAAACGACTGGTGACACGCTCAATGCTCAAGATCCAGCATGTAGACGTCAGTGCTGATATGAAATGGGTCGCCATTGCTTCAGAGTGCGTCACCCGCCACCGTCGTCTTGCCTACCCCGCGTCCTAACCTTGCCACGCGCAGTGACTATGTGGTCCAATTGTTTGACTACATGACCGGGCGGAGTGGGCCCCAGCTGCGTTGCAAGCGCGGTCCCGTACGCTGCTCAAAGTTCAGTCCCAACAGTCTTTTCTCCGTAGGTACGGGTGCTGGATGCAGCGTGTGAGGAGTGGTGTGGTGTAGGCCACGCTGGACAACGGCGGCAATCTGCATGTGTACCGCATTAAAACAACACCTGCGCTTGTATTCAGCGAACGAGGCCTGTCTGTGCCAGATCACTAGTACTCCCTTCCTCACGCATGACAATATGCTCACTGTGCCAGTGGTGGCATGCTGCTAGACTGGAGCCCCAATGCTGCCGTGTTGGCATTCGCAACCGGCCAAGGTCACCCCTCCTTCCATCTCCGTCTTCCTTCCACCACCCCGCTCACGACCTTAGACATCCATCTGTACAACATTCGCAGTAAAGTCAAGAAAAGCCTGCGCTGCCAGGACAAGACAAGCTGTTTGTTGTGGCAAGCGAATGGACAAGTCCTCTTTGTGGCTGGCGGCACTCAGGTCAACGTGTGGGATACAGAGGATGGAAGCAACATCGCCAGGTATCCTCCTTTTCTCATCCGCACGCAGTCACTACATCTGGCATAGCTTTGACGTTCCCTATCAGACAACAAGCCTGGCATGGGCACCCACACAGCAACGACTATTGACGGTAGCCATCCACAGCCCCACCTGCTCACATGTTTCCAACCAGGCCAACGAGCAGGGCGAAATCATCGTCTTTGACTCGCCATTCCAACCGGAAATGCTGTCGCCGAAAAAAGAAGAAGACCCGACAAAGGAGGAGGAGCACGTCGTTACAGACGCCTCGCAACGCGCATCCTCCTCGGAAGGCGATGACGACGGCGACGATGGCGACGATGACGACGACGATGCCACTGACGCAGAGACTGAGCGGCGGGGACAGGTTGCCGAGTCCATGACCGCGTCTGTTATGAGTGAGCATCACGCGCCAAAACCAGTACGCACACTGCATCCTGGTGCAACAGAGTTTCGAGATGGACGATGCTATCTGGGTGAGTGTGCTCTGTTGTCAAGCGAACTCACGTATCCAGTGTTCAACACAATTGGCTATATCACATGTGTGCAGCAAACAGGACAGAACACCATCTTCGTCGACTTCCACGACAAACTGGTAGCCCATGGCAGCCACGCTTCGTCTCATTAAAAGTCAGGCGCATCGAGGATTTCGCTTTACCGATCAGTTTGGATACCGAGTGGCCTCTCTAAGTCGTCCGCTGGTTGGTAGCTGCTTTTTCACACATGCACAGGTGACCATGGCGCTTTCTTCGCGTCCTTTTCGGTGCCCTCCATCATCCACTATCGCTCTTTTGCCTCATGGGCCTCTAAAGCAGACTGGGAGATCGAGCTTCCCGAGGGGGAAACGGCAGCGCGTAAGTGCCCTCGTGAAAGCACGGCACATGAGGTCTCACACGTCAGTGGTGGCCTTGTCGCTGCACCACGCCATCGTCTACACGTCAAAGCAGTATCTGCGCATCTTCACCACCAGTGGTATTCAGACAAATATTCTGTCTGTGCCATTGCTAAGCGGCATCGCGGTGTCCTCAAAAAAAGCGCTTCTGATTAGCCAAAGTGAGTGGGTGTGCGGGTGTGCGGGTGTCGTGACAGCTATCGCGGTAGATTCGCAGTACTTGCTCTATAGTCTTGAGACACACACGATGATATCAGAAGGCGGTCTTCCGATGACTCCCTGCTGGATTGGCGTTGACGACTGCGTATGTAGTGTCCTGCTGGCTGCAGACTAAGTGTGAAAGACCCCCTTGTTGTACAGCGAGAGTGGGCAGCTGCTTGCCTTGAGCAACAAGCGGGTGTGGCATCCGCTGACAGAAGTGAAGCTGCCAAAGTCTGTATGGCCGATCGGGATGTTGGACCAACAGTTGGCGTATATTGCTACCCATGTACCTGCTGCGCGAGTGGTTATGTGCGACCCATCATCTTTAGAGTGGCCGACCGAACATCCCGCCACCGCCTGTTTCTTTGCTCGATGTGCGTGTGCCGGTCATCGGCATGGAATCGCCATCGGGTGTCATTGAAGAAAAGTAAGTAACAGCACGGTTGTTTCGTGGCGCCTCACAGCGCGCCAGGCTGATCCGGCATCACATTCTCGGAGACATTGATGCATACAGCGACAAAGCGGCACTGGTTGCTCTAGACAAGTCCGTGCTCCTACTAGTTCAGGTAGCTATCTTCTGTCGTTGCCTGCACCTCACCCTTTGCGCAGATGGCATGCAAAGCTGAGAAGATTCAAAAAGTATTAGATTTATGTCAGATGCTGAGCACGAAGGCTTCGCTGGTAGCAGCCAGCAAAATTGCGGTATTTCACGAGCAAACTGATCTGGCGACGCGCATCAACGAGCTTATCGAGGTGATTTCTCTTCCTCCTCCTCTTCTTCTTCTTCTTCTGGCGTGCCTACACTCACCGCATGCAATACAGAGACGAAACAATGAACTAATAGAACCCGTTGAAACAGACGATGTTTCTGAACGGAAGAGTTTTTTTGCATCAACAAAACAGGAGGCGGTGAAAAGGGAGCATGTTGAAAGCCCTAACAATCTGTTTCGAGCACTCAAGGAAGAAAGTAAGCGTGGGCGAGCAGCCATGGCAACTCGCGACTGTTTGTAAACGCGTTCGTAGAAATACTGGCGAACACGAAAAGGAAAGAGGCGAATATGATGGACTTGTTCAAACAGGCACGCGTGAGTGCTTCTGGTTCCCTGTTCCCGGCTCATATGTGACCATTAGAGCGCAAAGCGTTCAAAAGACACATAGCACTTAGACCATTTATGTACACAGGGGTTTTGAAGAACTGGTAGCGACAAGGATGCGATAGGAACGTCGCTGGCGTGATTACTATTACTCTTCTCCTGCTCGTGAATATGGGCACGCTATGCCTGAGCGGTGCATAGCGGATGCGTTTCATTCGACAATACACACCTTGTTATTCTTAAAAGACGGGCTGGCCTGAACATGTACACTGAGCGCAAGCAGATCCAGACGCAAAGTGTTTCGCTCCTTCGCAGCAGCACCACTTGTATGCTAGCTATGCAATGTGTGATGAGCATCGATAGAGAAGCTCGCCAGAGTCCATGCTGCCATCCTCCATCTTTCTTCGATCACACTGCATGCACAAGAGCGCGCACTGTCTACCACGCCAGCTTCTTCCCGCCGACAGCGATAGTTCTCAGGTTGATGCAAGCACACCACGTGCTCTGCTTAGTCCACCACTCTGGGATGCTTGAGCCGTCGCTGTCTGTCCCGGCCACTGTCGTCGACGATGATACACGCTGCCGACTGCTGGACCACTTTGCCGTGCTGGTGCAAATGGTGCTAGCCGCACTGGCCTTTTCCGCCCTGGTGCTGAAGCGTGCACGGGAGCACCCGCCAAGAGCCATGAAGGTGTGGCTGCTAGACGTTTCCAAGCAAGTGCTGGGCGGTCTGATGTTACATTCGGGGAATCTTTTTGGAGCCTACCTGGGCGGCAAGCACACTGTGGAGCCGTCGGATCCTTGCACTTGGTAGTAGGGTGGCGCTTCCTGGTGTTGGTGCCGAGTGGGGTTTGCCTGCCTGCCTGCCACTCACTGCGCAGGTACTTCTTGAATGTTTTGGTGGATACAACACTAGGGGTCTTCATCGTCTACGTCTATCTTCGCCTTCTTCTGGCGGTCCTCTTTCGCATCCTCCCTACAGCCCTTCACCCACGCCTCCGCTCTGGCCACTACGGCCGTCCTCCCTCTTGGCGCTCCTACATCTTGCAAACGGGGCATTTTCTTGCGGCATTGCTTGCCATGAAGCTCACTGTTATATTTCTGCTATTCCACATACCTATTTTATCAGTGATGGCCGAGTGGCTGCTCGACCCGGTGGTGCGATGGGGCGGTGTGCGTGCTGAGGTGATTGCGGTGATGCTGGTCTTTCCCTTGATCATGAATGCGATGCAGTTCTGGGTGGTGGATGGTGTGATCATGGCTGGAGGACGGCTGCGTCGCGCGACAGATGCTGGCTTGGCTAAGCTGGATAATAGCGATGTGTATTCACCTGTGCCAGCTGCAGCAGACATCCGCCGCGAGGAAGGTGGTGGCTACTTTGATGCACCCGACGGTGACGGCATCTATGCTGAGAACGAGTTCGGTTCTGAGGATGAAGAGCACAGGGCGGGTATCCGTCCGTCGCGTTAGTGCTGCTCGGCACATGTAAATGAGTACAACAATAACAGAAGTAAAGCATCCACCACATTTGTACCGGCGCACATAGGTTGCCTCGTGCGGCACACACACAGTACAGAGCACTACGTAACTACGCGTTGCAGTGTGTTCTGCTGCTGAGTGTGTATCCGCCGCATCCCCTCTTCCTTCCCTTTGTCACGAGTGCTACTAGCGGTGAGCCGTGTGACTAGGCACACTTATGGGCTAGCTCTTACAGCCATGCGAAACCGATTGTTTTTTCGTGTCCTTTCGTTCCATTCCACATAGCGGCTCAGAGCACAGAAACAACGCCCTTGTCGCCTGTGGCAGCAGTCAACAGCGTAAGCCTCAAAGGCTTTATCCTGCTTCCTGTGCTCCCAATGCAGACCCGCTTTCCGTGTGCATCCAAGACGGAATGTGTAGTAGCTACACATGCTCACGCGTCATACGCTACAACATGGAGTACCAAAATTTCCAAATGAATTTCATTGCACCCAACCGGTTCCACACACTTGTTCCGTTCAACTATGCCGACGTCTTTTTCGTGGCTTCAATTTGGTCAAGGCACACACGCATCAACCCTCCTGTCAACGACAGCAGGTTGTAGCGCTGAGCTTCCTCTTGAGCTTCCTCTTCAGCTTTCTCGCTCTCGTCCTGTTTTAGGTGACGATCCACCACTTTTGTTTTGACGATCAGCGCCGAATTCAGCATGTTAATCGTCGTTCCTTCTGCATCATCCGTCACACCTATTTTGCCTTCATTGTTTTGTTCTAGCACCACGTTAGCACTGACCATTGCACCGCCGCGTTACCTGAAAATTCATATCTAAGCGCAGTTTTGCTCTTCACCTGGTATTTCTTCTCGTAGCACTTAAAGTTGATACTGCCATTTTCACCGTAGGTTGTAAACTCCCCCGCGCACGCCATGCTGATTCCTCGCCCTAGATTCATGTTGATGTACCAGGATTTGTCTGGACATGTGGGGCAATATAACGCCTCCGCGCGCAGGCCTCCTTCCGTACTCGCTATGGAAGTGCTGGCAGTTGGTGTCCTGATACGTATTTTCCACGATTTTGATTCTTCTGGACGAACCAGGGCATCCGCGCCCTTTGGCGATGAAAGTAGACCACCATTCCTCATCGGTGGAAGCACGCTATTACTCCTCAATATGCGCGAAGGCGTTTTTCTTGCCCTGGATAGTGGATTCGCTATGTTCTCCGGAGGTGTTAGAGTAACGTAGGCGAATTTTTCTTTCGCATCGCGGTTATTTACATCGGTGTACTCATAGACTACACTGTGCTCTACATAACCGTCAGAACGATGCAAAGGATGTTTGCTTTACTTGCGTCGAGAAACGCAATCGGCAGAGGCACCTCATATCTGGGTATAGGTTTCTGCCCATCAAAAATTTCATCCATAGACGGGGCATCTCCATGCACAATCCGAGAGCGGTATCTGCCAGAACCAGACCCCTGTTCTTCCTTGTCGGGTAGCGAATCGTTGGTAACAGGCGTAGTGTTCGTGGTAGTTGTGGTAGTTGTGGTAGCAGATCCGGATGGCACAGTATCGTCTTCGTGCGCCTGATCCGTATCCTTCTGAGGAGCGATCGAAGCATCCAAACTTTTTTGTTTAGATGGTGGAGTGTCAGGTTCGGTATCCGTAGAACTGCTCCTCAGAGAAGTCGATTCGTCGAAGTCAGTGTCCGTGAACTTTTGCTCAGACGGCGGGGTGCTAGGGTTGGAAGGAGTGACAGGAGTAAAGGGTGGAGCATTGAAGTTTTCCTCTTCGGACGACTGGGTGTCGGCGGCAGGAGAGCTTTGACTCAGAAAGGATGAAAAGGGTTTGCCCTCCTTTTGAGGTGGCATCGGATGAATTCTGCGCTTCTGTGGAGTGCCCGCCTTGTGTGTGTGGTTAGAGGGGAGGGGGCAACAGATGGAAGCGGACGCGTACCGACTTTGGAGGATCCATCCTGGTGTAGAAGCTGTTCGACCTTGATTTGTGCAGCGCGGCAGTCGGGTCAGTGCTGGGGGGCGGCCCAGGCGACGGCGTATACGTCGGGACCAACGCAGAGCCGGAGGCGCCTCTCGGGAGCCCAGGGTGCGCGCCTGAGCCGGGCTCCCTTGGTATAAAGGACTTTTTGTCGTTCTCAATTGTTGGTGAAGCCAGCACCATCGCTGCAAGCAGCAACAAGGTCAAGAGAGAAAGCGGGCGCAGCGCAGCAGCAGAAGACATTGTGCAGGCGGGAAAGAGAGAAAGAGAGATGCCAGTTCCAAGAAACGCACCTGCGCTCGCCTTTTATAACTGGCAGCCGGCCAACCAGTCAGCCGCCTCGCCGACCGCCGCTCCCCCATCGCCACCACCGCCACCGCCACCGCTACCCGCCGGCCCATGGAATCGTCAGACGGCATTCGTGCTGATTTCGCAGCGGTGGAAGACGAAGCAGCGGCGCTAGCTGGTCATCTCGAACAGATGTTCCAACGGTTGCGCACACAGATGTTCGAGGTGGGGGGAGAGGCGCGTGGATGCCCGACTGGCCTTCCACACCCACTGTCTTGCTTCACTAGATCACCGACCTGACACAACAGAATGTAGCGGTGTACCGCGAGACAGTCGACAACCTGGCCAGTGCGTGTGACGCAGAGCTGAACAAGTCGCTGGAGCTGATCACCCGCTGCGACCAGCTGGACAAGGACCTTGGCCAGGTGCACATACTGGCGGCACAGCTGTATGTCGGCCCGCTTGGCATACGGACGGGCGGCTGGGACTGAGCACGGCGGGCGGGTGGGTAGAAAGACGGTGCGGCATGGGCTGGAGCAGCTGGAATACAAACTGCGTTAGCGTGTGCGTGTCCTTCTTGCGATGCCTGCGTGTGGCGTGTGTGCGGCACAGACCGCCGCTTACAAATGCCCCATCTGCCGCGTTCCTTAGTATGTGTGCACACTCACTGCTGTGGGACCAACCTGTATATGCTGTAGCTGTGCGCTTCGCTGTTTCAAGCAGCACAAAGGTGCGTGGAGAGAAGGGAGGAGAGAGGTGGCGGCTGATGGTGTGGCAGAAGCGGCGTGTAGCGCGCCTGTTGATAAACCGCTTGTCCAGGTCAGCAGCCCAAGTACAACAAAAGACACACACGCTGCTTCCAAGCATGCAGATATGGGAAAGCCTGTGCTGACGCCCTCTCAATTGCACACACTTGGTAGGCGTTCCTCTCTCTGCTCACCCTCCACTTACCCACAGCATCTTCCGAGGAGATCCATGGTATCCTCAACCATTCTCGTCTCTCCATGGCCTTTCGTGATATCTTCACTGCGGAAGATGCGTCTGTGCGACTGGCACAGTACCGGGAAGACGCTGAGTTTGAACACATCTGCCAACGGTTGCTCACCTGTGCTGGGTTTGATTTGAAGGAATGGATGGCGAATGACAGCCAGAAAGTACGACACACCATTCCCTTGCCTGTTGAGGAAGAGGAGGGGGAGGAAGAGGGGGAGGAAGAGGGGGAGGAGGAAGAAGAGGAAGAGAACAAAACCGAAGAAAAGGAGGAGGAAGAGAAGGAGGAAGAGAAGGAGGAAGAAAAGAAGGAGGAGGAAGAGGAGGAGGAGGAAGAAAAGAAGACGGAGAAATAGGCGTTGAAGATAGAGGCATAGAATGCATGGCATAGTGAATACACAACAGCAATGGGATGGTTGTAGATACTTTCTTTCTATAACATACAGTGTATGCTCAGTGGCCACCCACCGTATCCACCACACGACACACGAGTGATACAAGCACTGTTGTGATCACAACACTGCCTCAGTGTCCAGGGCCAGGGCCAGGGTCTGTTGTCGAAACGGCGTTCTACACACCATAAACAATGGGTAGGGGAGGGGGGGAGAAAGAACGTACCCGCATGTAGCACAAGTGAACGGCAATTCACAGAAAACTACAGATGGACGATGTAAATAGTGAATGGTGAGGGTGTGACAAAGGGAAGGTACTGCTAAGACACACGACACACACATGTCCTGTGTCAACCACACGACGATGACAGAAACAAGCAGCACGGAAATCCACATCGATCTGAGGCAATGGCCGATACAGCGAACGTGTACGCGTGTCGGTTAGAAAGAGACGCTGTATGGGATGGGGTGGGAAGAGGAGGAGGAGGAAGAAAAGAAGACGGAGAAATAGGCGTTGAAGATAGAG
>QZWT01000217.1:0-20529 GCA_004114315.1 Cochlonema odontosperma | reverse complement strand
ACACGACAAAGGGGAGGGGTGCGTGTGAAGACGTGCGTTTGCTTACCCAGTTTGACATCGCCATTTCCAGCCAACAGGATGTTAGCGGCTACCCATGTGTTATAGAAGAGGTGTGAGGGATGGTTGGGATGGGTAAAACGGTTGGGAAGTACCTTTGATATCCCGATGAATCTTGCCTTCAGCGTGCAAATACTCTAGGCCACACAACAGCTCTCTGACAAGCACAGCAATCATTGACTCGGCAAAGACACCTGGTTTCAACAGATCCAAACACGAGCCACCGGCCATGTATTCCATGACAATCCACAGCTTGAAGCCTTTCACATAGCTTCCGTAGTATTTCGTGACGAAGGGCGAGGAGCACTGGGAAAGCACGGAGATCTCCGACTGGATGTCGGAAATGTCGTCTTCGGCGGTTTCGAGGTTTATCTTCTTGATGGCAACGACGGAGGAGTCACGCTTGTCGATGCTGTGTGCAGGGGTGAGCACACGCGGGGATGGACGGCAGATGGACTGACGCTTTGTAGACGGCACCAAACGAGCCGTGCCCCAACTTTTCCACAATCAGAAACAGCTGGTCGGGGTCCATCCCAAGGTTAAATAACAGTCACGATGTGAGAGCGGATGGCGCAGGCGCAACAAGCAGTTCAAAGAGGCGGGGCGGGGGAGGGAAGTCGATGTGACTGCTCAGTGGATCATGTGACACGCTGAAATAGCACACATTCATCGATCGGTGATGCGAAGGGGGGAGGAGGAGGAAAGGGGGAGAGGGGAGAGAAATGGGAGAGGAAGAAGGAGGGGGAAGAGGAGGAAGAGGAAGAGAAGGAGAACAAACAAGGTGGGAGAAGAAGGAGAGAACAAAAGACACACCATATCAGCCTCGTTGTCAATGAAAAGATATCCTGTTGCAGCCACCCTCAAAACGTATCACACGCCCCTATGCCCAGCCCAAACGTATTCTCGCCCGAGTACCTGTACCCCGCAGCCGTGTCACTATCCCGCCACACCCGCACACCCGCACACCTCCCCGCACACTTACGTGATATACAGAAACCCATCGTCATCCCTAAACTCCTCATACACCGCACTCATCAGTGCTGCCGTAGGCGGCAACAGGTCGTTGACGAAAATGAAGATAGCACTCTCGGGTGCTAGCTTGATCCGCTTACGGATCACATACACAAACTGGCCCACTGTCAGATCCGCCGGCACCAGATACTTCTTCTTGTCGATCGTGGCAATGTCGCTCTTCTCCACCTTCTCACAGATCACCTGGTGGCCGCAGTAGCAACGTGTGTGAGTCATGGTGGCGGTGGCGAGCGTGGGTAGACAAGCGTACCGGGATGCGATCAGGGTATTTCTGTCTTATCCTCTCTGCCTCCGCCTTACGTCTCTCTACCCCGCCCCCTGTAAGAAGCGTCTTCCACAGCCACACACACCGTAGGGGTGCTCGTCCTTGAACTTCGATCGCATAGTGCCAAGCGTGTGGGTGCGGTGCGTGTGCGAGCAGTGCGCGGCGGATGGTGTGGCGGGAGAGCGCGCTCGCGTGACTTCGTCACAAGGTCATGTGCCACTTGCCGCCGCTCCACCAAAACACCCGTTCACAAACACGCTTCTACTCGCTTCCCTAACGTACACACACACACGCACAAGCACGTCCGTCTCAGTCTGCCTCCCCGTCCGATCCACCAGGCCCACTGCGTTCCGCCGTCGCCCCCTGGCTCCCGCTGATCTCCAGTAGTGTTTCAATGCTCGGTGGCAGGTGGCCATCATTCGCCTGCAGCACCACCTCGCACACTTCCGGGTCCACGTTGTTGAACATGTCACACAGTGTCTTAAGCGTAAGCTCGTAGTCCCGGCTAGGCGTCGGTCGCTGATGATGGAGTCGAGCCCGTGTGTTCGACACAGGCAGTGTCACCGCCATGTCGGCAGTCGTCGTGTCCTCCTCCCCCTCCCTGCTCACCACCCGTGCCGGAGTGATGCCTCGGATCTCACACGCTTCGCTGGTCGGCAACGGCTTCGACGTGGCAATCGAGTTGCGTCGGAAACCGAAAAATGTACGTACTGCGGCCGTTGCTTTTGCCGAGGCTGTGGCTGCTTCCGCTTCGTCATCCGGATCGGATGCCGAATTGGTATGTATCTTCGACGCGTTTGTCGACTGCGGTAGTTCTGTCTTTGACCGCGGACGTCTGGATTGCAGAGCAGTGCTGCTAAATGGCACAGGTGGGTTCAGATTGAACAGCGACTTCATCCGGTTAGCGGCTGTTCCTCCTGCACTCATCGGCGAGGATAGATGCGCAGCAGCCGTCCCCGGTTCTGGAGGTGAGCACTGTAGCACCGGGCGCTTGTCGCTGGCAGCAGGTGCCGTGGCAACGGGCGGCGGAGTGACAGGCCGTCGCTCTGGCATCATCATCCCATGATCTCCCACCCCCTTCTCCATGGACCGTGATCGTTCCTGCGCAATCTCCTTAAGCGTGTGGCTGATTTTCCTACAAACACCCATTGTTATACATTTGTTCCATCCGCTTACTCCTCAAATTCCTCTTGGTCGATCGACAGAGATGTCGCATCCATCTTCTCGATAAAACTGATGACGCCCATCTACAGATAAGCTTGTTATGCACACACCTGTGCGTGCGACGCTACCAGGTTAGTGAGGTAGTAGCCGGCTTCGCTTTCCAGCTTTTGCGGCTGCCGAAATCGCGATATGTATTGCACATTCGACACCAGCTGCTCAACATCCGCCTTCACCACCACGTAGATCAAGATTGGCAAGAACTTGTCGGCCCCCGACTCCCCATCCATATGACGCAATAGCCCAAAAATGACAATACAGCAATTAAGAATACAAATCAGTTTGTCGCGTGGTGCGCGGTAGCTATTGATTTTCAGCAGCTCTATGGACGATGAGCGGAGGGGGAGTTGTAGAGCGGAAGGGGGCGAGGGGGAGCGGAGTGGAGCAGCCTACCGGTCTGGGCAAACTCAAAGTAGGACTGGTTGTGTGATGTTTCTGGAATGTCCAGATGGCGTGTTTCAATCCATCGAAAGATCTGGGTCTTCTGATGCACAATCTCGTCACGTTCTCCATCATCGGTAGTTGTGTTGCAGAATGTGCTGAGAGAAAGAGAGGGAGGGAGGGAGGAAAGGTGAACGCGTGCGTAGTGTGCAGGGTGGACAGGACACACCTGGAGTACAGTCGGTTCATGATCAGCTTTTCCATCCCCTCCAGTGCGTTTTCAAACTCCTGCTCAGGCGTGCTCCGCCACGTCTCACACTCACGCATTTTCGCCGCTATAAACTGGAAAGGGATGGTGTCACTACCGCGTTTGCGTGTGCACACACATACATCAAGAAAATCACGAATAATCTGGGTTTGTTCAGACACAGTCCAACTTTTGCGGTCGAACTCACGCAGAAAGCTGTGGGTGAAAGAGGTGGTGGCGGTGGTAGTGGCAGTGACGGTGGCGATAGTGACAATGGTCAAATGTCATAACGAATGCAAGGCGAAGCCCACCTTTTAACGTATTTGGCAATGGCACTTGCGTTCTTATGGCGCATCTGTTCCAGGAAACGGTTGAAGTCGAAGGCTTCTGGACGCGCAGGCTCGTGTTGAGGCCCAGCGCGTGCATAAGCAAGACTTGTGGTGCGTACGTGCGACGAGCGGCGTCCATTCTGACCGCCCGGTAACGAGCTGGTGCGTGCATGTGGCGTTTGCCGCATGCGGTCGTGTGAGGACGCCCTGCGTGAGTGCGAGGGTGTGACCGTGCTGGAGCGAGAGGAAGCGCGCGTTGATCGCTTTTGGAAGGGCAGAGGTGTGGACGAGGGCGAGTGTGAGGGCGATTGACCAGGTTGGTCAGGTTGGTCAGGTTGGTCGGGTTGAGCAAGGGCGGTGGGTTCGACTAAGCCTTGTGCGGATGATGACGACCCTATGCGCACTTCGAAGTCAGCATGGGCGGTTTGGCAACGGACACGCACCGGACTCCGTGGCGAGCAACGGGTCGAACATGCGCACCACGTCGGCTAGCGTGTCGTGCGGCGTGACTTGCGATGGCGCAGGCGTGGTGGCGGGTGGCGGTGTGGCGACTGGCGACCCTTGAAAGACAGCCAAGACGATGCGTGTGCGTGTGCGTGCGTGTGCGTCTGCGGGCGTGAGCAAGGTCACAGCAGCCGACGCGTCCCCTCGTTTTGGCCAACACCGTGCCTATTTGGTTGGCGAGAGACAGGAACGCCAGACTGGATCAGTAAACAGTGTGTTGTCCGGTGGTTGGTGGACATGCTGCGAGAAACAACATCCTGTGTCGTGTTGAGCGGTGGGGCAACAACTTATCCGGGACCTCTCCGCAGCATCGGTACGTGTGAGCAGCAAGACACTGGTTTGGTTGCACTTCACAAGGATGCACGGATGCAGACAAACGATGGAGTATGACCGTTACGATCCATTATTCCGCACATACACACACGATCTACGACGACGCGGTCTACACCACAGATCTGGATGCAGCCAATCCCTTTTTCTTGCGTTCCGCCTCGGCTTCTTTCTCCTTCTCGATTTCCTTTACAATCGTCTCGATCTCTTCCATCTCGAGAACCTGGTGACGTATGTGGGCGTGGTGGCAAAGGGACGCACGTACCTTTGTGACATTGTCATCCGTCATCACGGCTACCTCGATGTTCTTCGCGCCTGTCTGCACCACCTACCACGCCTCTCGTCAATAAACATGCCCGTTGTCGGTGTTTGGCACGGTGTCTTACCTCGAGCAGAGAGCGCACCGCCAGTCGCACCGTCTCGTCTCGGTCCATGTCGGGTTTGTAGCTCTTTTCCAGGTACTCACGCACGGTTTTTGAGCTGCGACCGATAGCATTGGCCTACATCCCCACTACGTAAACCACACGACAACAGTGATCCCCACCTTCCACTCGGTGAATATGCCGGCAGGATCTGTTTGATACAGCTTGGGCTGACGATCCGCTTGATCGAATCCGATCAACAAGGTGGAAATACCAAACGGACGCGCACCGCCACGCTGCGTATACTTCTGCTGCACACCAGCGATGTAGCGAGCAATGTACTCGACAGTCACCGGATCCTCGACCGTCAAGCGATACGACTGACACTCGACCCGTGCCTTGTTCACGAGCACACGCGCGTCAGCGGTTAAACCTGCACACTCAACTGATAAGCAGCGGAAGGACAGCACCACGCCTTGCCAGCAAAAGCCATCAGAATATGGTCGTCAACCACGTTGATTTTGCGCATGGTGCGTGGATCCTGCAGCTTCAATACCGCCTTCTTCTCCACGCCCAGCACCACGGTGTTCTTCCCGCGCACACCCACCTGGAGACGCGGTTGGAGGATGCGCTGCCGCTCGCTGCCCCCGCACCTACCACACACGTGCCCTTGTTGACCGCTTCTAACGCGTATTCGACCTGGAACAGATGGCCATCGGGCGAGAAGACGGTGAGCGCGCGATCATAGCCACTCATGACTGCGATTGAGCGACTGTGTGTGACGTGGCTGTGGTAGTTTTGTGCCGCGGCCCAGCCCCTGCCAACGCGCCTCCCTCTTTTTCCGTCCATCGGCTGGTCGCTGTACGTTGTCGCGCGTCGCCTCGCCTTCCTCGCCTTCCTCGCCGTCGTCTTACGCCGTCTCCACCGTCGCTAGACAATGCAGATCTTCGTGAAAACCCTCACGGGAAAGACCATCACCCTTGAGGTCGAGACCTCCGACACCATCGACAATGTCAAGCAGAAGATCCAGGACAAGGAGGGCATCCCGCCAGACCAGCAACGTCTGATCTTCGCTGGCAAGCAGCTGGAAGATGGTCGCACACTGTCCGACTACAACATCCAGAAGGAGTCCACACTGCACTTGGTGCTGCGTCTGCGTGGTGGTGGCAAGAAGCGCAAGAAGAAGCAGTATGTATCCCTCTTCCTTCCCCCTTCCCCCTCCCTCCTCCCTCCACCACCGCCTATGATCTCTTGCATTGGTGTTTGTATATTACGGCCGGCCGTGTCTTGAGGGTGGAAGGAAAAGTGTCCAACGAGCCTTTCATGTAATGATTGCTTGGTCCTGGCACTGGAGACTTCCGCACTCTTGCTGCCTCGGGTCCGAGTATGTCTACACCGTGAATAGGGGAGGCGTGGTTTTCCTTCCGCACACAACAAGACCGGTCGTGCTCACCCTGCGTTCTCGCTTCCCTCCTCTCTAGGTACACCACGCCCAAGAAGATCAAGCACAAGAAGAAGAAGGTCAAGCTTGCCGTCCTGAAGTACTACCAGGTCGATGACGGTGGCAAGGTCACCCGTCTGCGCCGCGAGTGTCCCAGTGACGAGTGCGGAGCTGGTAAGCAGCATCTTCCCTTTCCTTCCCCCTTCCCCCTTCTCAACATCCTTCCCTCCCTCAGGTGTCTTTATGGCCTGGCACGAGGATCGCCAATACTGTGGCAAGTGCGGTCTTACCTACGTGTTCAAGCAGGAGGAGACTGCATAAATGTTTCATTGATGCCTATGTACCCCGTTGACTACACTGCTTTCATGCCGCTTTTCCTCATACTTCCTCCTCTTCCCTCTGTCGTGCAGCGCACCAGCTCACACACTTCCACTACCCGCTTCGTGCGACACTTCTGCACATCTTTTTTCGTATTATGGGCAGCACCGTGAATGCCACACTCTGCGCACACGCGTCTCATTCATTTCCGACGGGTTCGCCAAAAAAATTGCTATGGTGAAACCCACCGTCACCACTATCGCCGCTGGCAGAAGGAGTGCCGCTACCGCCACCGCTGCTACTGCCGGTAGCTCCGTATGGTCCGTCAAAACAACCCGCAAAAGGGACAGCGACGTCATGCACTCCGACGCGCCAGATTCCGCCGATGATCTCGTCCCTGATCTTCAGCTGGAGCTGAACAGCGACGAGGCTGGTATGCATCCACCACGCCTACACACACCTCACGCCGTACCCAAAGAAGAGCTGCAGTCAGACTTGGAAGAGGAAGGGGAAGGGGAAGGAGAAGGGGAAGAGGAGACGTACGCGTCGGATGACAGTGCTGTTAGCGACCACTTCGCCGAACCCGACGAGTTTGGTCGTGTGCTTCGGCCTCCCATCGAGCCTGACTACGACAGCGATTCGTCTACAGAACTGGTATCCCTCCAATACACAGCATTGTCTGATTGTCGCTGCTAGAATCCGGGCAATACTATTGGAAACGTGCCCATGGAGTGGTACAATGATTTTCCACACATCGGCTACGATCAAGAAGGCGAAAAAATCCTGCGAAGTGAACGGGCCGATGAACTAGACAAGTTTTTGGAGAACGCCGATGATCCAGAAGCGTGGTGTGTGCCATCCTCCTGCGATGCATACGTCTTCCCCACCTCCCGCTAAGCATGCACACAGGCGTACAGTGAAGAACGAGCTGCTGCAACAGAATGTCGTGTTGAGCGACAAGGATCTAGAGATGATTCAGCGCATACGCACTGGGCATTATCCGGATCTTGAATATGATCCGTATGAGGTATGTGCGATGAGTGGCTCTCACGCTGCATGCTCATCCCTTCTGCGATCATAGCCTATGGTGGAATTCTTTTCCAGCAAGCTGTCGGTCATGCCAGTCACCGCTGTTCCAGAACCCAAGCGGCGTTTCGTGCCGTCCAAATGGGAGGCGAAGCGTATTATGCATATGGTGCGTGTTATACGTCAAAAGCGTATGCATCCGCTTCCAAAACCAGCGACGGACAGTGCACACACCGACTATGACATCTGGGCCGATGCTCCCGAGCTGCCTTCAGACCGTGGCGCCATGCATATTCCAGCACCAAAAATGCAACTGCCCACGCATCGTGAGTCTTACAATCCGCCGGAAGAGTACCTTCCCACACCGCACGAGCGCAATAAGTGGGAAAACATGGAGGACGAGAATCGGAAAGGAAAATGGCTGGCCCAGAAATTCGATTGTCTTCGCCACGTTCCAGGCTATGCGCCATTCCTTAGCGAGCGTTTCGAGCGATGTCTCGATCTGTACCTGTGCCCACGTGTTCGCAAGCATAGGGTGGGTGCATCCGTCGCCCGGTGCTGGAAGAACGTGCTAATGCGACCTGTGCTCTAGCAAAATATCGACCCAGAATCGCTACTACCCAAACTTCCGGATCCCAAGGACCTGGAACCATTCCCTAGTCGCCAAGCAATCCTGTACAAGGGCCACAATGGTCGTGTGCGATCGCTGTCCATCGACCCCACTGGCTTGTGGATCGTGTCCGGCTCTGACGATGGCACCATACGGCTCTGGATGCTCTCCACTGGCTACTGCAAACGCGTGTGGACGTTTGACCATGAGATTGTGCATTGCGTGGCATGGAATCCGAACCCGGATGTCAGTCTGTTTGCTGCTACTGTGTACGCGCTGCTGCTCGCTCTTTCGATTGCTGCTGAATGTGTGATAGTGGCGACGACATCTACTTGATCAGCCCTGAAGGTGCGAGCGACAAGGCAACCATCGAGTCGACAATCGCGCTCGTGCAAGCCAGCTTCCAGAATGCGAAGTCGGAAGATGAAAGTGGGAGTATCCTGTGCCAAGTGAGGAGCATCACACTGACGGATTGTAGAAATACCTGTCACATGGCGAAAGCCGTCGGACAAACAGATACAAGACGGTGTGGTGGCGATCATCGGAATGACCAAGGTATTGTTCCTGGGCTCTGCGGCAGTATAGATGACCCACAACACTACTGCAGGTGGCCAAACAAGTGACGTGGCATCGAAAGGGCGACTATTTTGCCACCGTAGCTCCGGATGGTAGGTCGCGCCATTCCATTCCCTACCGCGCACGTGCTCACTACGAACGATAAAGGTGACACAATGACGGTTCTCATTCACCAGCTGTCCAAGCATCAAACGCAACGCCCATTCCGAAAACTGAGTGGCCAAGTCCAGCGCGTCCTGTTCCATCCGTCAAAACCGCTGTTCTTTGTTGCGGTATGCGCGCCTCTTTCTCTGTGTCGCTAAGTCTAAACGGTGTGGCCAACCAGACGCAAAGATATATCCGTATCTACGATTTGCAGCGACAGCAGCTGGTCAAGACACTACTTCCAGGCGTCAAATGGATTTCCAGCTTCGATATTCATCCCCAGGGTGACAATGTGATTATGGGCAGTTATGACAAGCGAGTGTGCTGGTTTGATCTGGATCTCTCCACCAAGCCCTACCGGAGCATGCGGTAATCGTCGCGGTATAGCAATGCTGGTGGTATTCACGCACGGTTGGGATGTAGATTCCACGCACAAGCTGTGCGATCTGTCGCCTACCATCGTCGCTTTCCACTATTTGCATCAGCCGGCGACGACGGACATCTGCAGGTGTTCCATTCTCAGGTCTACAACGACCTTCTACAAAACCCGTTGATCGTACCGGTCAAGATTCTGCGTGGTCACGAGCGCCGTGATCGGCTGGGTGTACTCTGCTGTGAATTCCATCCCACACAGCCATGGCTGGTGTCCGCCGGAGCGGACGGCACGCTTAGACTTTGGAGTTAGAGGAGCGATGATAAAAGCATACTCATTTCCCCCAAATACCGCAGTGCAGTACAGTGCAGTGCAGTGATGAGTATGAGTGTCTTTTATTTCTCAAACAACGAGAAGGATATTTGACGAGAAACTTTCTACAAGGTCAACTCCATGATGGCATTGACAATATCATTGCTGTTGGATTTAAGAGCACGCACAGCCTTGTTGCGGGACACATTGGCCTGCTGCATCACCAGTTCGATGTCTTTGGCCTCCACGCCAGTGTCATCCTCAGCCTCTTCGTCGGCATCGTCAGCCGCGGAGTGTGTGTTAGTGGCCTGTGCGGCATCGACAAGCGCTGGCGCTTCGACGTCATCTTCGTGGGATGCACCCTGTCCGTGCTGGTGTGGTCGCTGCTGTGCGCCCATATTCCGCATGAACGACGGACCACCGCTCATATCCTCCAGTTTGATTTCGCCAAAGACAATGTATGTCTCACTGTTTGGCGACTTGAACACCTCGGGAGTGGCAACCACAAGCAAATGCTACCAGCAATGAGTACAGAAGTGGCAGTGTGTGTGGCTCATGCATACATTCTTGGGTCGTCGCAGGGTCACACGGTTGATGCCGGTAAGGGGCTTCAGCCCGAGCTTGCACAACGCCTTGCGTGCCTTCTTCTCGCCACGCGACTTGATCTTATCCTCCTCGGTAAGAGCACCCTTCTCGCCGGTGTGCTCGTCACTGGAATCCTCTGCGCCTGAGGAGACCACCAGCTCCTCGACAATATCCTCCTTGGGGTCGGTATTTTTGGTGATCTGAGCCATCACTTTGGCTTATGTGTCAGCGTCGGGACCGATGGAATGGGTGCGGCATTGGATGCGGCGGCGCGTGAGCTACCTGCTGTGTGTGGATGTGGTCGGATGTGGATTCGAGGCGAAATCAACGGCGCGACCTCCGAAAAGGGGCCTGAGGTGTCGCGCGCATACTACCACCACACACCGACGGCCGCTGCGAATACACACGTAATTGGAAAAAAGAGCGAGTGTTTCGAGATAAAGCAGAAAATACACAGATATAGTGTTGGCCGTCACTGGACCGCGATCGATGCCTGTTCGCGCTGGCGGGAGCACAAAGGCAGACCGACTTCGCATCGTCATCGTCATCCTATTAAACGATGCTGGTGTCGCCACGACCCACCATTCTTTTAACCAAAGTCCTGTGTGCGTGCATGATTGTCAGCGGGTGCGCACAGTCGTCGCAGTCTACCTTGCGTATGGTATGTAGCTCAAGCTGTAGACGCAGGCGAAGGAGCACAGACGTCAGGTCAGCATGTTCCCAGAAAAGCGCCAGACCACGCTACATACCTGTACCAAAGGAGCGCGAGGAACTGCACCACACAGAATATAATCGTTAGAATCGTGCTGTGGAGCTGCGGAATGTGGTGTATGAGTCATGCTGATGCTATTCACACCGCGCTCACCAAGATAGCGGCAAGAAGTGTGCCAGCCATAGAGCCGAGAAAGATCAGCGTAGCCGCAACCCGCTCTACACACACATCCTTCTTTCATTCATGTCCCAAAGCTTGACCACGTACCTTTGGCAAACGCCTTTTTGAGCTGTGCCGCTGGGCCCATCAGAAAGGTGGTTCTACAACGGGTGAATGCCGAGACAGATGTCGCCGTGTGCCATACGCCAACAACGACACCAGGTTTCCTATCGTGTAGATAACGCCGAAGCCGATGTAGTTGGCAGAGCCCAGAAACAGCGTGCTCTGTTTGTCGACAATGAATAGCAGCACTGAGTTCGCCCCACTTACCAGAAAACTGATGACAAGACCCAGGAGAAAGCAGATCCCAAACCCATAGAGCCGTTGTTTACGGGTCAGCCCGCAGAACTTGTCGATCATGTCCTCCTCGGCCGGCGCCGCTTGTGCAAACGGATTTAGCGGCATGGCGTGGTGGTAAAGAAGAGAAGACCGAGCGGGCGTGGATATGGCATGTCACCTTTCGACGCTCATGTCGCTGCATCGCACTATACAGCCATTTCGTTGCTCACATTTATTCGCACTACTAAAACAACAGCACCACCGCCACCATCACTGCCACCGCCTAGTCCATCCTCATTGATGTTTCATTGTCATCGGCACCGTAAAGAAACTCGTTCTGATGCTCATGTAGGTATGCGACACTTCGCTTCTGGTCAAGGAACATCCCAAACGCCTTCTGCACATCCTCCACACTCACCTCCTTTGCCTAACACGGGTATTGGCTTTGACGACGATGACGACCACGATGACGACCACGACGACGACAACAACTGGAAAAATACCTTTCGCTTGGTGGAAATCAAAGAAGACATAGTGATAAGTTGCATTGCATAGCGCAACGATGTTTCCGACGCGACTTTGGTGAGTAGTTCACGCGCGTTTCCCGCCACAGCCACATCTTCTTCCTCAAATCTGTGGGATCGCACGGCGTTAGCCCTTGCACTAGAGACATGCCGTTTACCGAATCCGCAGGATCTCCTTTAGATCGTCTTCGGAGTACGCCTCCGTCCGTACGACCAAACAGCGATCCAACAGGTCAGCGGGGATACCGTGGGGTGCTGTGAACTCGGTGCCACGGACCTTGGCCATGCCTCGATTGGTGGCCATCACCACTACCGGAGCAAACGGATCCTCCAGCGCACGATTCAAAAACGAAAACGCCTCAATATCCAGCATGTGAACCTCATCGATAAACAATACACCTGGAACCAGCGTGGCACGCCCTTCGGTGATCCACGTCTGGATTTTGGTATTGATTTGCGCACGCACTTCCGGCTTGATCTCACCCGTGTCCCCTATTCTGTGTGAACACGACACGCCATTGGGGTCCGTGGCTACCAGAGAACAGAGCGAGGAACCCTTGTGTGCGGCTGTTGATCACATCCACCTCGTGGAGCGACACGGTATGCACCACTTCTCGCCGTTGTTGCAACTCTCCCTCGGGACACTGAACAAACTTTGTCTGGCGATTCCGTGGAACAGGTGAGAAGCAGGAGATGGATGAGCGCTCCTACCTCAGCACCCGATGCGTCGTATTCACGTGCTCTGGCGAACGATCGACCGAGTTTGGTGATTCTTCCGGTGGCCTTCTCAATGGAGATCACGTCACTAGTAACGCGTTTTTGGGTGAGTGGTGTGGCCGCCACAGATGCTGTCCTCACCCCGCCTGAACTTTCTGCTTTGTAAGCGCATCAATCATCTTGCTACCCAGATCATAAAGTGTCTCCATATCCGTTGTTTTCATTGTGAGCTTGCCAGTCTTTCCGCCCTACACCCAGCCACAGCCGTTACATCTGACGACTCGCAACGCACATCATCCGCCCTCCAACTCACCCCGCTGGCGTATTCTCGGTCGATTTGGATTTCAATAACCTCGCCTTCAATCACATCGCCCTCCTCCTTGATACGCACACCAACGCTTCGTCGAATCGCCTGCTCCATCGCCTCACACTTGCCAATACCCATGCCGCAGACTTCACTGCCGGTCACTGTGACAAACGGAACGTCTTCGCCGAGCTCTTGTGCCAAACCTAGTGCCAGCGCAGTTTTGCCGGTGCCGGGGGGACCAGTAAGCAGAATGGCGCGTCCCGAAAGGGAATTCGAGGTGATGATCGCGTGCAGCACTGACAGCGATCGTCTTGCCCGAAGCTGTGCGACCATTCCTTGCCCGGCATAGGCAGGCTGGTGTGGAGCAGTCAGACCCAGGCCACGCACATGCGAGTGCGCGCCAATCCGTTCGATACGTGTCAGGTCGCGGATCTCAGCACCAAACGCTGTTGTCCCGCCACCGGTAGTGTTGTTCTTTGGGCGGTGTGTTAGCAACGGAAGCAGCAGCAGCAGCTTCAACGAACGGCGTACCAGCGTAATATCCATGGCGCAGTGTGGAGGTCAAATTTTTAGGCCTGTTTGGCACAAGTTGACACAGTTTGGCTGGACGAAACGGAAAAGCCAACAACGCCGCCACTTCGACCGCGCGTCTGTTACACAAAACCCGCAGCAACACGACCGCGTCCCACCGGCCACCTACACCGCCATCGCGCCGCTATTTTATGTGCAAGCACATCGCAAATGCTCAGGTGTGCGGAAGGAGCGCTGCTGCCCGCATTTCCCACACGCTCACGGGCGCCATCCGCAGGTTTCCATCCGCGCACAGTGTTGCAAGCGCTGGTTCGAGTGTTCGGAGTGCCACAAGGAGGTGACCGATCATCCCTTGCTGAAGACGGTGGAAATGGTATTTGCTTGCAAGCGATGCAAGAAAGTGTTTCGGAAAGACACACTGTACACCCTCCCGCTTGTTCCCTGGACACGCAATCCTGACGCGTGGCAACCCTAGAGACTGGGACGAAACGGACGAATTCTGCCCGCATTGCGATAACAAGTTTGTGCTGGAAGCCCGCACCGCCAAACGGCCGTCGCAAAAAGCACCGGAGCTCGATTTAAGGTGAGCGTCGCATACGTATGTCGACGAATGCTGCGTCTCACGTCTGCCTACAGAACCGTTCCGCTTGTCCTCGACCCGCGAATAAAAATGGACGAATTCGACGATGACTTCTCTGATGTGCTTGGTTAGACTCTATGCGCACGCATTGCTATGTGGATGTATACTATGCTACTGAATGAATGCCAGTGTTCGTTTTTCACTTACGTGGTGCCAGGGTGGGAGACAATCGGGCAATGCAGTATGCTGCTTTATGTGCCGTCAGCAGCTTGAACATGCGGTGCTGTTGAACTCCCGTGGTCATCCTATTCATCCCGCACTGTGTGCGTCGCACAAGCGCCTATGCACAACCAGGCAGACACAAGTGAGCGAGTGAGCAATAGGGACAGCAACACCTTGCCCATATATTCACAGATTAAGACCAGCCTGCTGGTACCATCCCTACAAGCACACACTTTGCTATCTGCAAAAGGCAAAAAAACCGACACGTCAATCGTCCTTTGTGTTGGTTCGCCGACTACCTAGGCCACAGTCTCCTTCACCATCATCTCTTCCGCCGTCTTCACTAGCAATGGGAACTTCGTGAGCACTTCAGATTTCCCTACATATTTGACCCATCCAGGAAGTGCCTTGTTATAGCTTTCCGGCGAATTACCCACCACAAAGGTGTTGCCCTTGGACTGCTGCACTCTAGACAACTCAGCTAGTTTGGCATGCGACTCTTTCAGCTTCGGCACCAGGACTCGTGCGATGAAATCAGACAGATCCGCATACTTATAAGGAAACTTGTTAACGAACAGCGAGTAACTGTCGAGGAACTGCTGCAATAGTTGTGCGTTGGCGGGAGGTGCCAAGTACTCCACAAGCGCCACAGCATCCATCAGTGTGAAGCACTTCATCGCGTACACTATGTGAGCCAAGCCGGGGTCCCCCTTTACCCGCGGATTCCTGAAAATGGCCATAGGCAGACGGAAGTGCTTTGTAATAGCTGCATCATCGACCATATCCACCTTCTTTGGACCTAACGTGGGAGGATTGTGGTCATCATACATTGGAAACTGGTTCAGTGGCGACTCCTCCCACGACGCTGCTCCCTTGGTCGTTAAGAAGGCGCGAAATAGAGACACATCATCATTCATCAGTCTGGATCGTGGCAAACTTTGCTGATTCCGATACACTCGAATGCCTATGCGAATCTGGTCGCTAGGCGATGGGAGCGGAAGAGTGTGGGATTTAAGCGCTGTTGCGTACGGAGCTAAATGAAGCGCGTCCACATAGTCGCTGGAGATAAAGTTGCTGTACGCATGGCTGGGCGCAAAGAACCTCAGCTGCTGCTCGTCTTTAAATTCCCCTTTGTCGGATTTCTTCGGCAAGCTTGCTTCAAACCGGCTTTGGATGCCAGCGATCGCGTATGCCCATACTTCCGGCTGCACCTTTAACCACGCAAGCGCAGTGGTGGAAACGTCGAGGACCTTGTCAAGAGGATCGTCAATACTGCTCTCGATATCACCATCGAAACGAGGGTCGATGGAGAGACGCGCGAGTCGCGTAACGTTGTCTCGAATCGCTTGGTCTTTCTGCTGCTTGATTGCCTCCGAGTCCTCGTTGGCCAGATCAGCGTAGAAGGACGGCTGCCACGCAGCGCGCTTCCCCGTCTCCTTGCCGTCGAAGCTGTCCAGAGCTTCGTTGTCTTTCACTCCAGGCTTCAGGATCCTCTTGATATCCCTGTTCAATTTCAAAAGGACATCGTTGCTCATAGTGGCGTAGGTCTGTTGCAAGAGATCGTGTATCTTGATGGCGTCTGCCTCAGACACAGCTCTGCTCGACAGAGACGCATCGACGGAGGGCGCAGCAAGGGTAAGACCGGCCTGGGTCAGTTGACTGCCTGATGCAATGTCGGTGGTGTCGGTGGTGTCGGTAGTGTCGGCGGTGCCAGCGGTGTCAGCGGTGCCGGTACGATCAAGCGCGGTCCAAGCCTGCGTGGACTCGAGAACGGGCGTAGCAGCAACCAGTAGAGCCACCTGCAACAGAGCAAGCGTAGCGATAAGATGCATGGCAGAAAAATCAAACAGACAAAATCACAAGCAAGAAGCAGGAAGAGCGGGGAGACGGCGGTGCGTCGGAAAGAGGCGTCGTTTATAGCCGCGCCGCGCCGACGGCTAAATCACAGAAAGCCAACCAAATGCAGCCGTTTGAGTCCCAATTGGGAAGTGCTTGCGAACGGAAAGCAGAGCGCCCGCGGGATAAGCCCGTGTGCTGTATGTGGCAGTGTGTGGCAGGAGATGTTGAACAAGCGGAGCAAGTGGAAACAGACGAAGGAGATGAAAGGCACATCCAGTGCTGCAGCAGCCCAGCAGTTCTTTGTGCGTTGGCGGTGTGTAGCGCCACAGTTTCAGCCACCTTGTCACACCAAGGAAGCATACCATCCAACAGCTGTAAGCACACACACACACGCATAACTGTTTACAAGCGCAAATCTTGTGGTATTAACAACAAGCAAGCCCGCACGCTGCCACTAGCACGTATACTATCGCAGTTTAAACATGAGCTCTGCTAGTTTTTTGATGATCCCGTTCAGCAGGCTGAGATCTTCTGTGTTGCCACGGTTCGATTCCGCGTAGTAGCGTTCGCGCAGGATAGCGTCAAGCTCCGGTAGTATTTTCCGACAATGCTCCGTGATCACCGGATCAAGCGGGTCCAGCCAAAACAAAGCGTGTGCAATCCAGCTGATGCGCAGCGTGCGACTGTGTTCAATATCACGGCCCAACTGGTGCAGAAGTGCCAAGATGACTGGTTGTGACAGCTTGGTCATGCCAGCATTGTTGCCCACAGGGAAGATGGTAGACGCGGGGATTTGTCCCAGAATCTGATTCAGACACTGGTCGTCTCTGGCAGCAAGCATCTATCCCCACGCGTGAGTGCCATTGCTCGCTGCATCCCAAATACTCACCTGGATAAATCCTTGTTCAAAATTTCCCTGCAATAAAATTTCCTCAATCCGGGAGACAAGTGTTGGTGCTGGCCGCGATTGAGAAAAGGCGGAAAAGGACTGTCCTGTAGGCTGCTGCTGCTGCTGCTGCTGCTGTTGTTGTTGTTGTTGTTGTTGCTGAGTGAAATTACCCTGCAATCGGCCAGGACCGAAGGACGGTTGTCTTTGGGCAGGTGGCGTGTCTGGCACGCCCGTTAACATCTCCGCAAGACTCGGACCTGCCGCTGACACACGAGGCGTGTCGAAGAGCGTTTGTGGCATGTTGATGGAAGAGACATGCACGCCAGGGTTGTTTTGACGGTGGAATGATGTGGATGCCGACGACGACGGCGCATTGCCGAAGCCCTGATGATGACCAGCCCCGAGAGCTTCACTTTGCATCGATCGCGCCACTGAGATCGATCTTCCATGTACTCCGTCTTCACGTGCGAACTGGGACAACAAATTGTCCATAGGCTGCTCGAATACCGGTGCGCGTTCTGTGTGAGTAGTAGCAGTAACAGTGGCAGCTGCTGCCACCACTTTCTCCATCATCGGAGCCAGCACGTCTCGCGCCGCATCGCGCATGCTACTCTCCACCATTGGCCTGATTCGCCCGTCCAATGTGGCAACAATCATACGACCAGCCTCCACCTGAGAATGCTCCACAATCTTACCCAGCTGACTCGCAACAACCTCGGGCAGCACCTGAAGTGGATGGTGAGCAGAGTGTTACGGAATATCGCAGTCTTCGCTACCTTGAACACAGACTGCTTCACCGAATGCTCGATTGCCGGCATGATTAATTGACGCACTTCTTCACGCAGCAAAATGCGCACACTGTCGGTCAATCGATCCAGAGTCACACGCGTCGACTCCGCGGATTCGCGCTGATACCGGGCACGATCTGCAGCTGCATTCTCCGCACGCTCCTTTTCCATTTTCTCATCTGTGAAGCATGAGCGCTTTGTACAAACAGCATTGCGTACTCAATCGTTGCATTTCCTTGCCCACGGTTTCGGTAATGCGCCCGAGAATACTGCGCTCCATTTTCTCCAAATCCCCTGCATACGAGTACGCGGCTGCGACTTCACGAATGTTCTCAGACCGCGCTACGATACGCTTGGGCTGGACGCCAGGCCCCACATTGTCCTCCTGCGCCAGTGGTTTGTTCTTCTTCACCGGCGTTTTCTCCGACTTCTTCTTGTCCTTCTTGTCGTCTTCCACGACAGACGGCGCACCCTTTGCGCTTCCTCGCGCTTTCTTGCCTGCTTGTGGCGAAGAGGTGCGCGCAATATCTGCCGTCTGCATAGTCGGCACGTCTTTCGTCACCGGCACCGGCTGCTGAATAGCTGTCGATTCGGCTTCCCTTGTCGTGGGCGCCTCAGGCAGTAGGTTTTCATGCAGATTCTCGAGCAGCGCTGCTGATTTGGCGTCGCGAGGCACCGGCCCCATATGGTAGAGGCGCACAGATTTTCCAGACACGCAGCACATGATTCGCTCAAACTCATTGTCTTTCACTTCCATCGACACCACGCTTTCCCCCTCGCCAATACCGCTCCAAGCACACATTCCAACAAACTTTTTAACCACAGTATTTACACGTATACGGCTGATGATCCCGCTTGCTGTTGTCACGAGTATGCCATACTCTTCGGGATTCGAAAGAAGAAACCCTTCTGGTCTAACGACGTATGAGATGCGAGCATCGTTGTCGCCAGTACAGCCGCCAAACGCAGCCCCAGGGCCAGGTGTGGGCGGCACTGATCCTGCCGCGCGTATCGCAGTAGAGAGTATCGGTGCTGGAGGCGGTGGCACTGGCAGTATGAGCTCATGCTGACGCACTGGCAGCTTTTCAAGCGACCACAGCTCCAGACGGCGGTTCCCTTCCAAACCTATCAAAATAAGCTCGGTTATCTCCGCGGTATCGCTGTTGGTGCTGGTGAACACATGGATCACTGAGGGAAGACCGTTGAGGAAAACGTCAGAGCTTTCGTCGAACTGGCGCACCTCCTCGCCCATTCCGTTCATGGAGTGATCGCGCAGGGACAGCATGCCGATCTCTTCTGTGCTTTTCTCAAACAGCACACTTTCAGTGATGAGTGTCCTGTCGGACGGGTCTACAGGCGGAGTAAGCGTCCATAGACGAACCGAGCCGTCTCGTCCAGCAGTGACGATACGCTCGGGCTCGCCGTTCTGTGAAGTGACAAACGCCATATCTCGCACGGGCTACCATCTATTATGGAATGCACTGGAGGAGAAGAGGGGGGTGGTGGCATCGATGCCAACGACAATGGCAGTCCTTTACCTTTGAATGACCTTCTAGTTTGTATATCCAGCCGTTGCGCTTTTCAGTATCGTCTGATGTAGCGCTGTCGACGAACAGCGGATCGATGATCCACACGTTTCCGGATTTGCGCTCTGCCAGTGCCAGCCAGCGTTGACGGCTGTCAGGATACCACACGATGCGACCAAATCCCATGCCGTCCTCACTGTCCTCGTCCTTGTAGGAGAATACATTCTTGAATCTAGCAGAGAGCGTGTGAGACGTGTGGTTGGGAAAAGGGCAGCATACGTAAATGGATTGGCGTCGATGTGTGTGCCGGCCGCTTGATGGCAGATCTGCCACACCCACACACCGCCGTAGCGACTACGTCCAGCCAGCCAGCCCACACCTCCCGCCCACATCGCCAACTCACGCAGCTCCACATCACCCACTTCGATCAGGCCGCGGGAAGCGAGTTCACGCTCCAGCACGCGCACTTTGCCATTGCGAATGATGTAGGTGATGAACGAGGCGTCCATGTCGCATAGTGTGTAGGGATGCAATTGAGAAAATGGAGCAGTGGTGTATGAGACCGTTGTGCTTGGAAACGGGTGCTGGACCATGATGGTGGTGAGATCTAGCGTGGAAAGATCAAGATCGGGGTGTTCTGTGTCTTGCGCCGACAGGTCGGCGGGTTCACCATCAGAACCGACGTCATGACCAAAGGTTTCAGCGGAAGCACTGAGGAGCGATGCTGTGACGGCTGCTGCTGCCGCTGCTGCTGCGAGATAGGCGGCGGACGTGTCAGAGGTGGGAAGTTGATGATGGTGCGTGTGTGTCGCTTCGTCCAAGGCATCGGGTGCATCCGCCACACCGTTCAACACCTCCTCACTGTCCGCTGGACGAGGTGAGCCCCTTTCTCTGGTGGCAAGCTTTCTCGCGGAATCCTTAGCATCCAGACGCTTTCCAATAGCAGCCAGTTCCTTTTCCAAGACCACAAACGGATTGATGTGGTCGAAGGAAGGAGGTCGGTCATGGTGAGCGTTGTCGTTGTTGTTGTTGCTGTTGTTGTTGTCGCCATCGTTATCGATGAGAAGCGTGTCGGTGGGGAGCGTGTCGTTGTGCTCAATGCTTCCAGATCCAACCACCTGGGCGGGGTCTGAAGTGTCCATACTCAGTGCTATGCCCTCCATGCGCGCTGTCATACAGGACAGCTCGTCGCTGTGTAGCGAGTGAGAAGCCTCAACGGTGGTGGTGTTGGTGTTGGTGGTGGGAAATGCAGTCGCGGCCAAGGGAGAGGAGGCCGACGGCGA
>QZWT01000216.1:0-21048 GCA_004114315.1 Cochlonema odontosperma | reverse complement strand
CACCATGATGAATAGGTACAAAATGTTCGAACACCTAGAAAGGACTGGATTGGACAAGAGCGTCATCAAGAAGTACCTCGACCTCAAGGCGCCACTGTGCGAGCCTATTTCCAGCGACGCTGTCGCCTTGGTGGAAAAAGCGCTCAGCCTGCCCTTCGATAGCCAGAATCGCCTCAAGATTTTCCGTCTACTCAAGTCTGCTTTCCCCGCTGATATCAAGGCGCAAGGCTACGCCATACTCGAGAACAGATACGACAAAGAGGTGGTGGTGCCTCGCTACTACGCAGATATGACACACCTCAAGTGGACTAAGCAGATGGAGAACACCTACACTTCACTGCTCGCCAGCAATCTTGCACACGAGCATGAAGACTTCGCGAAAAGTGGACGCAAGATATTCAACACCAACTACTCTCCGGAAGAATACGATCCAGATCTTGTGGTCAAAATGCTATTCTCACTTCTGGTACCGCCATACGTCTTCACAGAAGCAATGGACGGTGTAGCCCAGTACTCACATGAAGCTCATCCTGTGGACGTTAAGTTGTTTGGCGCACTGCGTCGGTTGGTGGAAACTGCTTCTCCCTTGAACAATGATTTTTATTATTAAGCGTTAGCGCACATCGCGTCGTCACATCAGATCAAATAGCGGCGTTGTTTGACCCGGGTGACATTGTGTGCGAACATAGTAAGTCAGGCACAAGTAGTGGTGGGTTTCCTGCAATTTAAGTGCTACTTTGATTTGCTTTGTTTGCCAGTTGTTTGTGAGGAAGAAGGAGAGGAGAGGCGCAAACAAATGTGTGTTTGCATGCCACCACAGCACCCACCGCCACTACCACCACCATTGTTCACAGATAACGCAAGCCAAACACCAGTGACACCTAGTGTGTGTACTTCAAGTGCACGCACTTGCCATGCAAACCAAGTCATCGGGTACCGCAACACACTTGCACTTGCTTTATGCGCAACTGTGTGTGCCGACTTCTAAACACTTGCGTGTTGCGAGCACAACGATAGCACCACAAACACGGTTGCTTTCGCATACATCCTTCCCACAGGCAACTCGTCTGGTGAATGGCCACTGCTGTCCAGCCCTTTCCTCGCTAGCGTGCAGAGAGCGTGGATAAACTACCGTCTCTTCCTGTCTCTTTTTGTCTCTTCCTGTCTCTGCTTCTGTTGGCGGTGGCGTTGGTGGCGGAGCCAGTCGGCGTCTCGTTGATCTCGCCTGCTGCTGACTTCACACTGCCGCCACACATCTTCCAGCCACGCCACCGCCCGCTCTTCGCCAACGCACCCATCTAAAAGCCTCTTGAATTCAACCTTCCGCTTCGTTTCAGAAGCATCGTTTGCTCTATGCAGAATACGGCTGACACGGTCATGTTGCCGCACAGCGGCGTAGGCGCTTCAGCCAGCACCGACCAGCCGACGGTGTCGGTGCCACGGCGCACCCCCGCTCATACTGGTTCAGCCGAAAAAGGTGCGTCTCCTCTTGCTGGCTGCTGGCTGCTTGCTGACACTGCCGGTTAGCAACGAAGATGAGAGAGCGTGGTGGGAACAAGCATGCTGCTTCTGCTGCCGCCGCGCTGTCCCAATCGCCCCATCAGCGTGGGCACAAACCAAACCCTGCGCCTGTTCTGCCATCCGCCACGAACACGTCGAAACCACTCCAGGGGCCTCTTACGACCAACACCGTCCTCCCCTCCTATTCTGGAAATGTGTATCCACCGGCAACCTCTGATCCCTTTGCTAGCAAGCCCGCTAGTGGACGTGGCAGAGCCAAGAAAGCGCCACCAGAATACAACGCAAACAGAATCCCCATGGCGAGTGTGAAGCCTATTGAAATGCACGCCTTGATACCAGACAACGTCCCCCTCATGGCCGACACCGGAAACACAGCATACAGACAGCAACCCGGACACGCTGTGCGCGCAGAACGGAAGAAAAGAAACACTATGCCGCCGATGGAGACTGCATCTGCGCGACATAGAGCCCCGCTGGCGGATCCAGCATTGCGCTCGAATGGAGGCACGCGGAGACCAAAGCATGGCCAGGTGGAACACCCCCAGTCTTCGGGTCCGTCCATGATGGAGCACTATACATCGCAGCACTTCACCATACCATCTGGCATGGCTGCTCCCTACCCAGGCGCGCAAACTGGTCATCCGACCGTCATGTCTCCGACGACCACCTCCTTTCCTTCCTCCATCTCTTCGTCAATGTATACGCACGCAAAACTCCCGACTTTACCTCCCAATCACGCTTACCGGCAGCAGCAGCAACAGCAGCAACAGGATGCCCCACACGAGTACTATCGGTCCATGGACTATCACACCACTGGCGAGGCACAGTCACTGCCACCCATGGGATCGGCCAAGAGCCCAAGATCTTTTTCATCCACCAACGACCACGCCAAGCTCATGCACATGCAGAAAGGAAGGCCGATGATGCAGGGACAGAAAGGAGGTGCGCCGGCGAACCAAAAGGCACGCCGCTTCGAACTGTTTGAAAAGCATTACAGCAGCTTCGCTATTCAAGAGGGAATACAACAGGGCCGTATGTTTCAGGGCTCGCTGCGGATAAACAAGCGCAATCGTGTCGACGCCTATGTCACCGTGGACAAGGAGGCGCGTGACGATATCTACGTGTTTGGCCAAAAGCTGCGAAACCGTGCGATGGACGGTGATACCGTGGTGGTGGAGCTTCTCGAAGGCGAACCGCTGTTTCTGGCGAAAAAGCAGAAAGAGCAATTTGATCGAGAGAGACGGGGCACGCTGGTGTCCGCGCTGGCACTTCCTATCACAGGTAAGCGTGTGTCGCATTGTCGCCAGATACCAACCGGCATAGACGACGCTGGAGATCCAAGCGACACCCGTGAGTGGGGCAAGATTGTGTTTATCGCAGGACGCGAGACAAATCGCACATTCTCTGGTCAGCTCATGGTGGACCGGCCTGGCACGAAGAATCCTCAAGGAAAGGATCTTGGCCGGCCACGCATGTACTGGTACAAACCGGTACGCAAGCCGAGATTGCGCTGCCTCCGCTCACTTCGCGCGACCGCTAGGTTGACAACCGTGCGCCGCTGATGGGTGTGATGTCCGAGGACATGCCACGCGATTTCATTGTGAGTCCTGCTTCGTTTGCCGACCACCTGTTTGTGGCTTTCGTCAAACGTTGGCCCACAACGTCGCTCCATCCATTTGCGATGGTGCTGGGCACCGTTGGACAGATCGGTGGCACGGAGGCAGAGACACGGTCGCTGCTGGCAGACAACAACATTATGGCCACCTCGTTCAGCGACAAAGTCAAGAGCTGCCTTCCGCGTGTGCCGTGGTCGATCCCCAGTACGGAAAGGGCAATGCGTCGAGACATGTGTGATCAACGCATCTTCACTATCGATCCGGCAACAGCCAAGGATCTGGACGACGCAATATCCTGTGTTCGGCTTCCGAACGGCACGTTCGAGATCGGTGTCCACATTGCGGACGTGTCCTACTTCGTTAAGCCTCTGAACGCACTGGACAAAGAAGCAGGTCTGCGTGCCACAACAGTGTATCTGGTGCAGAAGGCTATTCCGATGCTACCGACGCTGCTGTGCGAGAAACTGTGCAGTCTGAAGCCCGGTGTCGATCGTCTGGCCTTTTCGGTCATGTGGAAGATGAATGCTGATGCGGAAGTGCTGGACACGTGGTTTGGGCGCACCATCATCCGGTAGGCTCGCAGCCCTTTTCGTAGCCATTCACGTGTTCGCATATGCTGCTAGCTCTTGCTGCCAGCTGGCATACGCACATGCTCAGCAAGTGATCGAGGGAGGATCGCTTCCTGAGGAAGTGAAGGTGTTCGACCACGAAGCGGCCAGTATAGAAAGCGACATTCTCTTGTTTCATGTACGCGCGTGCGCGCGCGCTGTTGTGGCAAGCAATCGCTGACACAAACACAGGATTTATCGGCGAAGATGCGCAAGCGTCGTTTTGACAACGGCGCTTTGTCCATCAACTCCATCAAGCTTGACTTCGAGCTGGATGACGAAGGCCAGCCGACTTCTTGCTCTGTACATCGATCGCGAGACAGCAATCAACTGATTGAAGAGGTAACGCCACTTCGATATCTGGAGGAGGAGGAGGAGGAGGAGATTGTCGGTTCCCTTTGACTAACAACGAAGTTTATGCTGCTGGCCAATATGAGTGTTGCGAAGCAAATTGCTCGCTACTTCCCCGACCATTCGCTGCTACGTCGCCACGCACCGCCCATCGAGCGACGCATGGTATGACTGCGTGGTCGCCATCTTTTCTCTCTGTGTGCGCGTGCGTGTGTGCATGCATCTGACGTGGGTAGGACGAGTTTGTGATTACAGCAGAGAAACTGGGCTACACCATGGAAGCGTCAACCGCTGGCTCGCTCCAGCGGTCGTTTAACGAGATCGAGTCACCAGAAGCACAACACGTACTCTTCCCGTGCGGCCTGGTGCCTGTGTCGCACACTCTGCTAACCCTTTTCCTTCTCCCCCCTACTCAGGTGCTGAAGTTGCTGTGCGTCAAGCCGATGCAGCGGGCTAAATACTTTTGCTCTGGTGCCTTGGACTTCTCAGCCTACGGCCACTACGCGCTAGATGTACCATTGTATACACATTTCACATCTCCCATTCGGCGGTACGCTGACATTATGGTGCATCGTTTGCTTCAGGCATCACTGGACAAAGGTGCGGGTCGTGCAGACGCGTGAACGGCGTGTTTGCTCACCTTTCCTAGTGCCGAATTTCTACATTCAATCCGAGGAGATTCAAAGAATCGCGCTGCACTGCAACACGCGGAAAGAACTGGCTAAGCAGGCGCAGGAGCAGAGCGGCACCATCTATTTGGCCGTCTATCTGCACTCACTGGCAAACAAGTCTGGACCGATCATTCGTGACGCTATCGTCATTGATGTCAAGGATCGCTCGTTCAACATTCTCGTGCCTGAGTTTGGGATCGAGAAGCGGATCTATCTGGACCGACTGCCGCTGGAGCGCTCTGAGTGGCTGCCGGTGCAGTCCACACAGATGCTGTACTGGAAGAAGGGTGAGAAGTTTGAGAAGGTGGTTCAGGAGGAGGACGTGATTGTGGATGATTATCTGGAGAGCGAGTCTCTTTTGCAGATGCAGCAGGATGAATGCGGTGTGTTTGACGAAGAAACGCCGGTGCAGGACACGCTGGAGCGTGACGACGCGGGGACTATTTTGGTGGAGGAGTATGGAAGGAAAGAGGAAGCGGTGCTTAATGACAGTGTGACTGATGAGACGTCAGCATCCACAGAAGAAGTGGTGAAGGAAGCAGTGTGCTCGACCACACTCAGCACGGGCACGGGCACAGGCACAGGCACGAGCACAGGCACGAGCGACAAGCGTCCTTCGGTAGATGACGGCCGCGTGCAAGTGATCAAAACGCTTGCGCATGTGCGCGTGCTGATTACCGCGGATATCAGTAAATCGCCGGCAGTGATCAATGTGATAGCAGTGAATCCATCGGAATGATAAAGCAACGGGATGCAAGAGTTATTATGCACGATTCAAAATAGTTTTCTGAGCACGGACTGTACATCATGGCTTACAACGGGCGTCTTTTTGTGGGAAGCAGTAGATGTTTCAGACATCACCACTTCTCGCTGTCGAAACGTGCGTCGCATGTCAATCGGTTCTTGAGGGGGGGCCACATCCTCGGAAACCTAAAAGAAGGACGGCGCAATGAGTGTTTGTTTGTCGATGCATGGATGGATGGATGGGTGGGTGAATGGGCGGCTTACGGGAGCACGCTTTCTGGCTCTTTCTTTCATGCCGTCAATGCGCTTTGCACGCTCCACATTCTGCATAAATGTTTTGTTTTCACGCTGTGCTTGGGACATCTCCGTGCGCAGCCGCTGCTCACGCGTTGCTCTTTCGTATGCTGCCACGCAGTGGTAAGGCCAGATGTGTGCAGGAAGAGGAAGGGGCTACCGATGCGCTCTGTCAAGTGGTACCACTTGAATTTCGGCAAATACTTCAACGTCCAAAGATCGTCTCGGTAGAAGCTACGCTTGCTGCCGCCTAGGACCAGTGGCATGCAGTGTGGTGCACGGGTTTAACAATTGCCATGCACTCCACACCTACCGATCGACTGAGCGTTCAGCGATTCAGCCACGGTTTTGGCGATCTTTTTGTCTTTAAACTCGATCCAGCCTTCGGTGAACATTTTCTTGTTGTTGCCACCATGCTTCTTTCGTCTTTTTTTCTGCAGCTCGTCTGCGAGGAGGAGTGAGGCAAGAAGCGGGGACGGGGAAGACTGCACCTTCAGGCGCCAAATAGATCCGCCCAATCTCACCGAACGGCGCCAGTAGATGCCGCACCTTCTGGGGCTTCATGTAAGGGGGAACACGCGACATGTAGATGATGCCAGCACGGTCCAAGGCCTCTTGGAAGGAAGCGACTTCGGCAGCATTGGCCATGTGTGTGGCGGTGTGTGGCGCAGCGAAAGATGGCACAGGCGGGGTTTGAACAGGCCACACGCCAACACAAAAACACCGTGAACGCAAGTGTTGCGAGCGCCATCCATTCACACTCGAAGAAGATGGACAGGCAATAAAGAGGGCAATGGAAAGACGCAAGTAGCGTGTGTTGTTGCGTGTCGGGAAGGGTCAAATGCGTTGGAATGGCACGCATCGACCAAGTGGCACGGCACACCCGTTCGCTTCACTCGTGCGATGGTAGGCAAAGGCGGTGGGATCGGCGAGGAACAACTCACATCCGCAGGCCGTCACCTTCCACACCACCGCTGGTGACATAAAGATCGAGTTGTTCTGTGAGAGCGTGCCAAAGACCGCCGAGGTAGGTGTGCTGCCATGGTGGCTGCAAGTGTCCACGCAGATGTAGAACTTCCTTGCACTGTGTGCCAGCAATTACTACGACAACTGTCTGTTCCACCGGTACCCTCATTCTTCCATCTGTTCGCGCATGCTCACACGCACCCGGCAGAAACATTAAAGGGTTTATGGTGCAGGTGAGGTGGACACCGTGCCTCCCCTCACTGGGTGTAGACTGGCGATCCGACAAACACCGGAAAGGGTGGTGCCTCCATTTGGAGCCGCAAGTTCGAGGATGAGATAAGAACGACATTACGCGTACGTCGATCTTTCTCTTCTCCGCTCATCCGCCTAGCATAATGCACGCGGCATTGTCAGTATGGCCAATTCTGGCCCTGATACCAATGGTTCTCAGTTCTTCATCACATACACTAAGCAACCGACGCTGGATGGAAAGTACACTGTGTTTGGAAAGTAGGTGGCGGCTGTGCTGCCGATGCCACAGCATGCTCACAGCGAAAGGGTGATTGACGGTGCTGATTCCACACTGGATGCCATCGAGAAGGTGCCTGTGGACGACAAGTATCGACCTGTGCGAGAGATACGCATACAATGTGTCACCATCCACGCGAATCCTATCGCAGAGTAGTCTCTTGTCCTAGAATAGAAACAAGATTGCATTCATACACGATGTGGCCCGTTGTCTACGCCTTTGCGGCATGCATCCCATCACGCCTGCTCTCCTGCACCAGCAATTGCAGCTACAATCCCGCACCAATTGTAGTGTTGTTCCATGCATCACAGACCCGCACATACCCGAATCATGCCTGTCTCCACGCACCCCAGCCGATGCACACACTGATTCACCGATACTGCAGGCTGTGTCGTAGCGTCCTCTCGAATCCATGGAAACCCATTCTACGCTCATGTCACTTGAATGCACTATGCAAAACACAATGTACTTTCACTTCCGTTGGCTCGCCCGCATTCTCTCGCAGCTGCAGTACCAGTGTAAACGTACAGTCTATCGTCATTGTCATTGTTATTGTCATTGTCATTGTCGTCATCGCCATCGCCATCACCGTCACCATCACCGCTCCTGTCTCCCACACACATTCAGGATTGGCACATACCTTGCGGTAGCGGAGTCAATAGGCTCTGGCATTCAGTAAGCTCAATCAGAAACGTGCGGAAATCCGCTTTCAAGTCCAGTGCTGACGATTTGGCATGCTCCGTCCTTGCCTCATGTCTTACCACCCATCAGTCACGCTCACTTACGCTGCGTTCTTGCATTCTAGTACAGCTCCCTGTCTCGTTTCTATCTCAAATATAAAGCGTTCTAGCGCATTGTACTGCTTGTCCACAATCACCAGCGAAATACGCTCCACTACACCCTGTCGAACAGTCGTCAGCAATCGCACCATGCCACAGCCGTTGCCACCTCATCCCCATCCCCATCCCCGCATCTCCGCATGACATACATGATCGAGATCAGGCTTACACGCGGTAATCATGTCTTGTAGGTAGGCACTCAAATCGGGATGACGCGACACGTTCACAGGGAGGCTATACTTCCGCTGCCGCTCAAACAGCGCTGCATCTTAGTCTTTCCAAAGCAACACTGTACCGCAACCTGCTGGATAAAGGTTTCGTGCATACAGGATAGTATAGAATGCGATCTCCACTGTCACGTTGAGGTCAGTCAATGCCGGCCCACTCCCTCGCTCCCCCCTACAGAACTCGCAGAGTAGCTCAAGCGTCTCTATATACGCGGCGTTAACCGTTTCACAGCACCGAGGGTGCACGGGGCGCATACGTTTGCGCGTTAGCGGCGTGCCACTCATAGTGTGTGTATGCGTGCTTAATTCCCAGTGGGGACGCCACATCCAAGCACATCCAGCGCCCAGCATCCAACACCCTCCGCCTCCATGTCTACCGCTCTGGACATTTACAACCTGCCGGAATCGGTCGACGATCTCGACTTCACCGATATTGAGGAAAAATACACAGTTCCGTCCCTGGATGTGAACTTTGACGCGTATGTTGTTGTGGACCAGCTGCCGATGGTGGACGAGGCCAAAGAGGAGAAGCTGACAGCCGTGCTGCGCAAAATCCTGAAGCCTTGCGGCAAAGTGGTGAATCTGCACATGCCAAAGGAGCAGTCGGAAGGCAAGCTGAAGTCAAAGGGATTCGCGTTTGTCGAATTCGCTACCGCTGCCGAGGCCCAACACGCGATCAAGACAGTGCATGGCTATCGCCTGGACAAACAGCATGTGCTGGCAGTGTACGAGTTCACAGATGTGGAGAAGTACGAGGACGTGGAAGACGAGTTTGTGCCTCCGCCAGAGGAGGAGTACGAGGAACGCGAGTATCTGCGCGGCTGGCAGGCGGACCCGCGTGCTCGCGGCCAATGGGTCACACTACGCGACGACGAAGTGGCCGTGTTCTGGAACATGAAAAGTGAAAGACCTGAGCATATTCATAGCCGTTCGAACTGGACGGAAACCTATGTGCAATGGTCCCCGCTAGGCAACTATCTGACTACGTTTCATCCGCAGGGCATTGCGCTCTGGGGCGGTGTGTCGTGGAACAAGATCGTGCGTTTCTTCCATCCAGGCGTTAAGCTCGTGCAGTATTCGCCGAACGAGCGTTTTGTCGTCACTTGGTCCAACGAGCCCATTGTGCCGGCAGCACAGGGTCCTTTCGGTCCCGAAGACAAAGACCACCACATTGTGATTTGGGATGTGAAGAGCGGTGCGAAAATGCGTTCGTTTCCTTCTCAGTCAGAAGCGATGGTGTGGCCGGTGTTCAAGTGGTCGCCCGAGGAGCGATACTTCGCTCGCATGCAACTTGGCCAATCGATCTCCGTTTACGAAGTGCCTAGCATGGGGCTCTTGGACAAGAAGAGCATCAAGATCGACGGCGTCCAGGACTTCGAATGGGCACCACGCATCGAGGGCTCTAATTTCGCGGGTGTTGAACGGAAGCCGGGAGCGGTGATGCAAGACATTCTGGCATACTGGACACCGGAGATTGGCAACCAGCCTGCGCGTGTCACTGTGTTGAGCGTGCCTGCGCGTGAGATCGTGCGCACCAAGAATCTGTTCAACGTAAACGAGTGCAAGCTGTATTGGCACCCGCAAGGCGAGTACCTTTGTGTGAAGGTGGATCGCCACACAAAGAGCAAGAAATCGCTCTTTTCCAGCGTGGAGATATTCCATGTGAGCGAGAAGGATATTCCGGTGGAAGTCGTGGAGCTGAAGGAGATCGCCATTGCGTTCGCATGGGAGCCGCATGGTGATCGCTTCTGCTTGATCACGTCTGCCGAGTCGAGCCAAGCAAGCAATATGGCTAGCGCGTCAGGTGGTGCCACTCCGGGTGCGCCATCGGGCGGCACACCCCGCACCACGGTGTACTTCTACGGGCCGGACCGTGCCAAGGACAAGGGGAACTTCCGGCTGCTCAAAACGCTAGAACGCAAGCCCTTCAACGTCATCTACTGGTCACCCAAAGGACGACACGTGGTGCTGTCGACGCTGCGTAGCCAGTCGGCCTGGGACATCGAGTTCTGGGACATCGAGCTGGAGCCGGCAATGTCCGCGGAACGAAAGGACTACGCGACAGATCCGGGCGCGTGGTGCCAACTGCTGTCCACACAAGAGCACTACGGGATGACGGATATTGAATGGGACCCAACTGGCCGCTATGTGCTGACAAGTGCAAGTGCGTGGCGGCACACGCTTGAGAACGGGTTTGCGTTGTGGGACTTCAAGGGACAGATGCTGTACAAAAAAGTGGTCGAAAAGTTCCGACAGATGTTGTGGCGTCCACAGCCGAAAACACTGCTCACCAAGGAACAGCAACGAAAGATCCGCAAGAACCTCAAGGACTACAGCAAAGAGTTCGACCACGAAGATCTGTCATCGCAAACGGCCACATCAGCAGCGCAGCAGGCTCAGCGGAAACGACTGCTGCAAGAGTGGCAGGCGTGGCGCGACATTATTGAGCGTGACCAGCAGCAACAGGATGAGGAGCCGATACAGAGTGCGGAGGAGACGGAGGAGATGATCGAGGAGTGGATCGAGGAGGTGGTGGAGGAGACGGAGGAGATTGTTGAAGCATAGTAAGATGTGAACGGATGCACACATCGCACGCATGGTGAATACAGCTTTTGGCATGCTTCCGTTGCCACTGCTTGACAATGACATGGTGTAATCCAGCAAGTGGATCACCACTCCGCGTTGCTTTTTGGCATGACGCGATGTCGGATGATGGTTCTGTTTCGTTTGTGGCATGCACCGCCACCGCGACATCATTGTTTGCCACCAACGGTCGCACAGAAGTGCTCTACCACTGTTCCAGACAAGGAAGAGGATCTGATTTCTGCTACTGCTGCTATTGCTGCTTCTGCTACTGCTACTACACACAACTGTTGTGTGCGCACTACCGTTTTCTGCACACGCTTGCTTCCGAGCAAATGCACATTCCAAGGTATTAGTCATTGCATTGATCGACGTCACCCGGGAGACGTTAAAGTCACGCGCCACCTCTGCCAAGCCACTCTCGGCAGCCTTTTCTTCACACCGCCATGTCCCACGTCTACTCCCCAAGCGAAGACCCGCCACACATAGCAAGCTGCGCCAAGATCTCGTGGGGAGACGTGCATCGCCGCTATGTTCCTGGACACGGCATTTGGGTCTACGACTGTCTCTGCACAGAAACGCTCAGGATGTTCGATCTGCCTATCGGTTCTTCTTTGCGATTCAGCTATACGGACGAGGACGGCGATGATATAGTGTTCGATTCACAGCCTGAGTTGGACAATATCGTGCATAGATCGACTCCACTGCACCTGCGCCTTATGGCCAACGGGCAGTCGAGGCCCTCTGAGTACGAGGGCAGTCTTTTCAGCAACGAGGAGCTGATTGTACCTGTTGTGAAAATGGAGCCATTGCATTCGCATGACAATGCTGTCAGCGTCACTTCATCGGTGCCCAACTCTGCGGAGAAGGCAGCGGTTGATAGCAGCAAGGAGCCGGTGGTCAACGCGCCTGTGACCCTGACTGACTTGATGGCGCGTATGAGTGATTATGCAACTCGTTTTGCCGCTTCGCTCCAGCAGATTGACCCGGAGATGAAGCAGCAGGGTGCGGCTTTGCTTCAGGACACTGTGGAGTATGCGAGTTGTTCCGTGCAGCAACTGAGCGACAGTGTGCGTAACATGACATCCGCCTGCACCATTGAGTTGCTGCCAAAGCTGGCTGTTTTGTCGGTGTTCTTTTTGCCGTGGTCCACCGGTCTCTTGATGATATTGGCGAGTATGCTGTTCGCGTCTGGCGAGCATCCGGGGCCTCACAGACGTCGGATTATGTGTGCGCTGGTGATCCTGTTCTTCTTGCTGCACTGCCCTAGTCTGCGTTGGCTCGTTGTTACCGTTGTGCTGTACAAGCTCTGGCTTTGCCATCACCGTCGCCACCATGATCCGTCGCCACCACACCACCCGCCCCATCATCCCCATCCCCATCCACCCAAGGATCCCAAAGATCCCAAGGATCCCGATGACGGCGACGATAGCGGAAAAGGGTTCTTTGGGTTTGGCCGTCCGCGTCATCATTGCCATTGTCATGAGCGTCGTGGGCGTCGTGACCGCGGTCTGTTCGGCTTCTTTTCGTAAGGGAAGGTTGTCTTAGTGCATGTACATACATATTCAAATTCCATAATGAAACATTTCCATTTGCTGCTTCCCCTGATGTGGCTATGCGTTGTAGTAGCGAAACATCGTTATGCAGTATGGTGCAGCCTTAGTAAGATGGACGACGCTGGACAAAGGAAGGATGCGTTCGACACAGTTGGCCAACGTCGACAACGATCAAAGAGGAGGCTCCGCTGGATGACTATGACAGCAACACTTTGTTCGTCCAGCACGCGGCCTTCTTCGCTTCCTTGACAAAAGAGGTAGCGTATGCTACCACGCTGCACAAAGGAATACAGGAGTACAAGGTACAGTGTATTATGACTAGACCATAGCTCCAAATCTGGCCATCATTGCTTTGGCGCCTTCTACCAGCTCCTCGTCGGTTGACGTGCCCACGCTTAGGCTCTTGCGAGCAAGGACAGCCTGCTTCCACTGGTGCAGACGGCTAAACTCTTCGGTCTCTGGAAGCTTAAAGCCACGCAGCTGTTCCAGAATCACAAAACGCTTAAACCATGGCGCGATAAGGAGGTCGGCGGTGGTGAACTGTTCGCCCAGGAAGTAGGGACCACTTGCTGAGCTAGAACGCAGCCACGCGTCAAACTAGGAGTTGTGGATGGGTATCAGCACAGCGATGGCACCGCACCACACCCCATCCAGACATACACGACGGAGCTGTTTCAGAAACTCATCGGCAGCCGTCTGCTTCTCTGCCTCGTCTTTGGCAAAAAGCAGCTTGTAGAACTGTGGTCTGATCTTGTCGTCGGCAAACGCGGCAAAGTGACGAATCTTAGCACGCAGCACGGGATCAGCGGGTAGTAGTCTGTGGAGAAAGGGTGTGAGTGTTCAATCGTCGTTTCTCCCCCTCCCCCGTGTGTGGCACATACTTGTGTTCGGTGTCGTAGGCGTCCACGGCATAGTCCACCAGCACCAGCGACTCGGCAAACTTGTCGCCGCTGGCCAGCACAATGGCGGGGACCTTGGAGTCCACGTTTACATCCTTTTCGTATCTGACGCGTGGGGTGAGCGGCATACACGCAGCCGTATGCGCTACCCTTCTGGTTTGTTCTGCAGGTCGATGTCGATGCGCTGGTGCGGCACATGTAGTTCGTGGAAGGCGATGACCGCACGCTGGGCGAACGGACAGGCTCTGGCAGAGTAAAGCGCTGGTTTGACACTCATGGCGTAGTGAGAAAGTTGGCGTCGAACGTGGACAGCCAGCGAAAAAGCCTTGAAATAGGGCGTGGCGGCGGATTTCTAAGCAGCAACAGCAGCAGCTGTGTTGTGTCATTTGACGCGTGAACGGCAGTTTGTAAGCAGCCGCCATGATGTGTCATCCGATGTGTGGACGGTGGTTTGTAAGCAACTGTGTGCGAAGGAAGGAGGTGTGCTATTGTAGAATGGATTGAGAGGAAGGAGGAGGAGGAGGTGGTGGTGGTGATAGTGCTGTGTGACATAGGCGGTGGTTGGATTGTTGAGCTAAACCACAGAACGCATCCAAATACACGGCCTCTTCTTGCTGAGCCTTGGTGGATTGCTTTAATGGATGGAGAATGAAAACTGGCCATTTCGTCACTGTGGTTTCACCAGAAACTAGCTTCCCCTCCTGTATGCTTCGTAGCGACTGTTTCAACAATGCTTTATGTCCGCACCATGTCTTGGCGTTGAATGGTTCCAAGCCTGTCACCGGCACTTGTGTGTGCGCCTGTCGAACCACACAGTTGCACCCGTGCACTACAGTATCTGCAGTGGTTCTGCGTCAACCTCGCTCACTCGCACAGAGGTGTTTTCGGATGCTGCGTGTTGCAGAAACTCGGCATCCATGATCGCTTTTAGTGTGCGCAGATATCCACGCTCAGTGTTGGTGTGTTCGCCTGAAGATGAGGGATGAGCAGCACGCTACTGTGTTGACGATGTACACGTACACAGCACGACACTGGTGTTGCTCTCCAAAGCGGCTAGCACCTCGTGATGGCCCATCTCGCCGGTCAGGTAGACGTCGGCCTCGACACCGTTGAGCAGAGAGGCTCCTGATACGGGTGTGAGTGGGTGCAGAGTAGGGGACGTGTGGTAGCCAACCAGAACCGGCACAGATGGCTATGCGTTGCACGGCAGAACTATCCGCTCCCGATCGGTGTTGTTTCGACGTGGCAAGACGTACTAGTGGCGAGAGTGGGTGAGTGTGCTGTGAGAACGGATGGATGGCGTACAATGCTTTAGGCCAAGATGCTGTTTGACACGCTCCACAAGCGTAGAAAGGGGGATGGGTGTGTCCAGGACCAGGATACGGCCTCTTCCTGCCTTCTCTTGTCCTTTCGTGGGGGTGGTGAAGAGGGGATGGCGGATGGAGATGGCCTACCAGCGACGGGTGTGTCTAACGGGGCGACTGGAGCAACGGCACCATTGCCCAAGCCCTTGGCAAGCCAGTCGTTGACTGCATGGTGAGCGACACGGTGTGCTGCTGGAGGAGGGGCAAGGACAAGGGCAGGGTACCGCCGTTGACGCAGTTGTCGAGCGCGGTGTGTGGCGACCAGACGGCGATGCCTTGTTGCACACAGGCCATGACGACGCGTTGTTTTGGGTCAGCGCATGTCAGACGTTTCCAGGGCTTGAAGATGACGGGATGGTAGGCGAGGATGAGGCCGATGGAAGGATCGGCGACCGCTTCGTCGACCACCTCGGTGGTGAGATCTATGGCGAGCAGCACGCCGTGTGCGCGAGGCCGTGGTGTGGGGGGCTCTGAGGATGGTTGGGCGATGGGTGGCATGTAATGATGGATACCAACAAGCAGCCCGACATTGTCCCAGGCGTGTTCGGCCAGTTCCAGGGGAGCTATGCGCTGCAAAGCGCGTTGCACACGCGACACCAGAGTGGAGCACATGAGAAGAGAGGAGAGCAGCTGTAATGGCGCATCACATGTGATGTCATGACAAGAAGGTCTGCAACGCAGAAACAGGCGATGCGGTATAGCACACGGGTGGAGCAGAGGAAAGGAGGGATCTGCTATTTTGACGCTGGCTAGACATGCTGGGGAGGGGGCGAGGTAGAACTACAGTCGGAGTGCATGTATCAAGGGAGAGATGTGTGCGAGGAGCATTGCTGGAGCATAGACAGGTTCATGACTGTTCAGGGGTGGGCGCCAAGATCTTTTCTTCAGCACGACGTACTACCTGCGCACGCACCGCAGGACAAGGAAGGAGCGAGGGCGCAGCCACGGTGAACACAGCCACACCCGCCACCGCCAGGTACAGTTGGAAGGTCAGCCTCTGGCGCTGCTCGTGTGTGATGCGGTGGAATCGCATGGGCGCAGGGATGGCGAGGATGGGCGGTTCGTCAGCGGACCAGTGCGACGGTGCAGGCTCTCTGAGCTGTGTTCCACCAGCCAACCGAGTGGCGAATAACCTGTTGTGATGAATTGACTGTGGTTGTGATTAATCGGTTGTGGTTATGATTAATCGGTTGTGGTTGTAGTTGTGGTGAATTGGCGGGCGTGCGTGCGTGTGTCGGTGTGCGTGGAACGACTGGCGTGTGACGTGCGATTGCCGCGTGGCCACTCGCCTCTTCGCACCGCCGCTTCTCGCCAGCGACCGATGCTGGCCGAGCCCCTTCCCACCACCGACAACAGTCACACCACCACACACCGCCTAGAAACACCGCCGCCAAGTACGTCGCATGTCGTTGAGCAGCCGGCTGAGCTGGTAGCACTGGAGGCGCTGATCCCTGCGCTTGAAGACATCTCATCCCTGTCCTCTTGCCTTCTCCACTACGTCCACATCTGTGTCACCCACGTCTGTATGCATACACGCACGCGCGCGCCTTCTTCCTCCCTCCCCCCTGCTCACCCCGCTAGCCCACCAGGATGCTGCGTTTGAGCGTGACGCCTGTCGTCAGCTGCTTGGATCGGGTGCTTTTCGTACTCAGTTTCGCCTAGATCAGTCACTACGCTACTTGTCGTCCATACTAATCGATGTATGCGTCCCTTCTGCCCACGCATCTGCTCTGATCATGCGTGGCTAGGAGCGAGAAGCGCACTGTCGCACCTTCGTCTGCTACGTTCTCCTTCAGCTGGGGAAGGCCAATGCTATTGCTTATCGTCAGCTGCGGCGTTATAACGTGCTGGAATCCATGACCCCTGTATTGCTTGCTGTGGCTGGTGTGTAGCCTATTGCGTTCATCCTCTTCTACGCGTCACTCATCCCCGTCCTGTCCTCCCCTCCCCGTCCTCCTTTCCACAGATATGGAGCAGAAAGCAAGACTGTGTGAATTGTTATTGGAAACATGTCGTGTGGCTCCGACCCTACGTCGCTCCACCCTGCAACGCGTGTTCTCCACCCCTCGCTTGCACGCCCTGTTGGAGTTGGCCGAAAGTTGGATAGGTCCTGACGCCGGCGTGGTCCTGACTCGCTTTCACCAACATCTCCTGCATCTCCTGGTATGTCCCGTCCTCTCACCCCCCTTCACACTCCCCCTCTCCTAGATGCTTGTGTCCGCGCAGCTGCTTCCACCCAACGGCGACCTTGCACAGCACCCTGTTCTTGTGGTGATCGCCGACCGGCAGTGCCGGATGCGTGCCTTCGGTGAACACCTGGTCTTCACCCTGAATCGACATGGTGAGACTTTGTTCCTTCGTCCTCCCCGTTCCACCTGTTCCCCTTCTCACCCTCCCCCCTCTCCCTTCCTCACACAGACGATCCAGATCTCACACACGCACTCCTTAAATTCCTCTATTCCCTATTTATGTATCCTGCCACCGCGCGGTTCTTCTACACCAACGACCTCAATGTGATTGTGGATGTGCTCACACGCATGCTAAGGAACGACGATGGCACCGAGCGAAGCACGCTGCTAGCCACTCTCAGTGCACTGCTACACCACTCGCAGTGGCGGGAATCGGAGCATGCACGCGACGAGATGTGCCTGCTCCTGATGGACATGCAGACCGGCGACATCCACGACCCAGCCACGCTGCTTTTGTCCGCAATCATGGCCGGACTATAGACCACGATGTGACGCAAATGTATTTGTTCTCGTCTTCGCTCTCCCGCCCTCTGCACGCCCCTTGGGCAATGACAATGGTGAGAGCGCGAGGCTGCGCCGCCACGCTTTCCGCGAGAATTCCCTCATGCCCGCTTCTACCACCGCACCTGCTCCCACCCGCATTGCTTTATTTCGCACTCCCACCTCCGCCGTTCTGACCACCGTCAATGCTTGCGGCCAGTTCCCGGCGTCTGCTGCGTCCACCGCCGGCGGGTGGTCTGCCGGAGATTTCTCGGTGCTGGTGCTCGCCGCTACTGACCGTTCCCCATCTCCCGCACCTGAACACACAGTGGTAGCCCTTCCGCGCCACACCGCCCGTCTGACCCAATGTGCAGTTTGATGTACATATTGAAACAGACACAGTATTGGCTACCCTTCGACGGCCTCTCTCTGCATTCCTGGAAATGGACGGTCGGGTAACTACTTGCCCTCGCTGCCACGCCCACCGCATGCCGTCAGCGCTGACAGCGCCCCTAGCTGCGTGTCACACTCCCCTCGCATCTCCGCGATCTTCTCCCCGAGGATCTCAACCCTTCTGCGCGTCGTATCAGCTTGCTAGCACATTTTCTCACGCCCGGGTCAGTGGCGAATGTGGCCCGTCGCGCTGCACCCGTCGCTGCCAGCAGCAGCAGTACCACATTCCTCGATGCCAACCGTCTGACCGACTACCTGCGGCGTGTTTCTGTGTGTCGAGAAATCCGCGAATCAACAGCCGTGCAGGAACTCTTGCGTGTTCAGCCTTCGCTCGGGGATGTGCTTGTGCGACGCAATGTGGTCGAAGAGCAATATCCGGTGGTGGCTGGGCATCCCAATGCGCTACTCCGCATGGCCGCCACGCCTGCACCCTCCGCGATGACCGCTGCGTCGACAATGCCGCCAAAGCCGCGCAAAGTGACGCTCGACGACTTTGTATTAATCTGCGTGCTGGGCAAAGGCTGCATGGGCAAGGTTATTTCCGCATGCACATAGGCACACGCCTCTCCCAGAACACACGCTCACTTCGCATGGCCACGGCCATGGGCAACAGGTGTTTCTCGCGCGTGATCGGCATTCCGGAGAACTGTGTGCGCTCAAGGCCATTGCCAAGCATCGATTGATGCGTCAGCGGGAGCGTGTGCATGTGCGTAGTGAACGGGACATTTTAGCCACGCTTGCTGGTGTGCACCATCCGTTTCTCGTGTCGCTGCGCCACTCGTTCCAAGATCCCCAGCAGCTGTTTCTCGTGCTTGAGTATCATCAGGGCGGCGATATTGCCACCGAGCTAGCCAAGCATGGCAAATTCGAGGAGCCACGTGTGGGCATCTACGCGCGTGAGATCGTGTGCGGGATTGCCGAGCTGCATCGACTCGGCATCGTTTATCGGTGCGTCTGCTGTGTGTACACGCGTCATCGTCGGGATAGACTCATTCTCCACGCCACAGGGATCTGAAGCCGGAAAACATCTTGCTGGCGCGCGACGGTCACTTGGTGCTCACAGACTTCGGCCTGTCCAAATACTTCGGCACTGAGGATGCCGCACTAGACACTATACAGCAGTCGGCGGATGCTGTGCGGATGCACGCACACGAGACCACCGACACGTTTTGCGGCACTGCCGAGTACCTGGCACCAGAAGTCTTGCGCGGAGAACGCTACGGCTATGCAGTCGATTGGTGGTCTTTGGGCACGCTATTGTATGAAATGTATTTTGGAACGGTAGGTCGTCATGCCATGCGTGTGCGCGCGCGCAGACTGACCACGCCGCCGGGAAGACACCGTTCTGGGCCGAAGATCATTTGGTCATGTATAATCGGGTGCTATCGGAGCCGCTACAGTTTATTGGTCGGATCGGTGCGCGTGCGCGTAGCCTAATTTCTGAGGTATGTGCCACGCGCGCTTCCTCCTTTTCTCGTCATGGCCACTCACGCTTCGTCGCCCGCACACGCCCGCTGCTCTGTTCGCCGTCCTCCAGCTATTAGAACGAAACCCTGTTTATCGACTGGGCTATGGAGAAGCGGATGCGCTTGGAGTGCAGTCCCATGTGTATTTTGCGGGCACAGACTGGGAAGCAGTTCTGCGCAAAGAGTTGCCCCCACCGTTTGTGCCAGCGGTGGTGAGTGAAGAGGATGTAAGGCACTTTGATCCGGAGTACCAGGAGATGACACCAAGACTGAGCGCACCTACTGCTTCCTTGCTGAACCGTGCTAGTTTCCGACACGCGCTCAACACTCAACAAGACTATTTTGCTGGATTCTCCTATCAGGACCAGTATCATGCAGACAGCGGGCTGTCTTTTGGCGAGACGAGCGGGGGACGAACGGCAGCAAGCTCGGTGTCATCCAACTCCGTGCTCACCCACATCATACCCACTGCACAAGGCGGGATCGACATGCGGAATATTACAATGCTGGAGGATTTGGTGGAGCGGCAAGAAGAGGAGATGGGCGGAAGCGACTACGAAAGAAGAGAAAAGAGCGATAGCAATGGCATGGCATGTGACAACAACGAGCAACAGCGGTCAAGTGGACTCCACTGGTCGATATGGACGTAAGAGGAGGGTGGAAGGTGGAAGGAACTAGCATGTACTAGCGCAGTAACGGATGAAGAATACAGTAAAGAAAGAGGAGAAGAATTTCTAGCTATTACCACACCTGTGTCCAGATCGCAATCCGTAGTGATGGGTAGGCTGTGGGGGAAGGAAGAACGCTCAGAACGGAGGAGAGAGAGAGGAGACAACTTAAACACTAATTTTGCTTTGCATTGTGTGAAGCAGCTGCGCGGCGCTATGAACAAATGTACAACCTAATAAAGTACGAGAGTAGGGGCGAATACGAGTGACGGTTCGGGGAAGCGGGAGGGAAAGGATGACATTTGTCCCAAGCGACATTTGAAACGAGGCGCGAATAATGAAGCGACACACATCGTAATGCAGAGCAAACTGACCCACGCGTCTCGGCACCTCAAGCATATGCACACACTTTCAATGCTGCCACACATCCCTACGGTAAAAATACCACTTCCACCGCATTACAGCCGAGACCGCGTATCCAAGCACACCATACAGTAATTTTCAAAAACAGGAGAGAAGAAGGAAGAGGAGGGGAAGGGGAAGACGCCGCCACAGGAAGAAGGAGGAAGAGCACAAGGAGGAGAAGAGAAAGAAGAGAAAGAAGAGCCAACAGCCAATTACGCCAGAGATACCCTGGGCTTCCGCATACCAGAGTATTAGTAGGCGGGAGCGGGTTCTTTTAGTAGAGCCTTTTCGTCCACATACAACAGCTGGTCGGCAGCGCCTTCGTCGCCCTCCTCCTCCTCCTCCTGGACTGGGTCGAGCGTGGAGCGCACACGGGCGTAGAGCTGTCCGGTGGTGTTGGAGCGCCGTTGAGCATCGACATTGCGATCCTTGACGTGGACGTAGATCGCCAGGGGCAGGGCTACGAGGAAGACCAGCAGGAGGAGAGAACCGAGGAAGGCGGCAATGGCAACACGTGTGGCATGGGGCAGGTTCTTCCACAGCGCTCCGATACGGATGC